>PITA01013657.1:0-56674 GCA_004023965.1 Spilogale gracilis | reverse complement strand
GACCCTCCAATTTGTTTCTACCTTTTTGCCGATGTTCTTTGTCTCTCGTGGCGGTCCAGAAGTGGGAAATATCACATTTCAGGCTGGTTTCATGGGTGTTCACGGTGGTCTTGTAGTGGTTTTTTTGTTGGAATTCAGCTCTCTTCAGGGAACTCCCTGAAATGCGGTCACCTGGCCTTCCGCCATCTTGACCCCTCGACAAATGGTTTTTCTAATACTAGTTTCAATGTGACTAGATTTATATACAGTTTTACATTGGAACTGCTTACCTCTGCAGACAGATGGAACAAAGTGGGACAGAAAGCTGCTATCTAATGGCTCAGGTGTCTATTAGAAACTGATTCCATTTAAAGTGGCCAGTTTAAGAAAGGAAATAACAGTGATACAGAATCCATTTAGAAATATCAAAATTCTACTAAAAGTAGAAAATCTTTACTTAAAAGATCTCCTGATATGAAATTCTGTCAATTACAATTTTCTCCCTGTTAATACTGGGAGTAATTTACTCATATTTGGAAGCTGAAGTGAATCTGTCAGGCTGCTAGAGTTGAGTTTTTGATAAACTAGTGTGTGTCAGAGTCAAGATTAGCTTACTCTGTGAGTGGACCCTCTCATTGTTGAAGTTATGCCTGAAAAACACCTGAGAGAACTTCCTGGACTTATTCTGTGTTTGTTCCTCTCAGATCTGAAATTCCCAGGATGATGTTTGGAATCAGGCAGACAGAATAGTCACATATTCTCAAAAGTAGATGGATCTCCTTCCAGCATGAGAATGTTGATCAGAGTCGTGAGCAAACCACATGGGAAAGTGAGCTGGTTGGAGTGCTTACCCACTTCCTAATCATTTGCAAGATATAATGTACTCTGAGGAACCAGTGAATAGTAATCAGACCAATATTTATCCACCATTGTAATTTTGAATGTTTTTAAGTGAAAAACTCAGTAATCTTATAAAATGATGTATTATAAATCACTATGATTTTGTACTTCATAAATATATAAGCATGAATACTGAAATTCATTTTGGTAGAAAATTCATGTCTTGTTAATCAGAAAATTGATGTCATTTATTATATCCCAAGTGTCATTCTACTATTCCTTTCTGGGAAGCCCTGAAGTAAGCTGATCAAAGAAAAGAGCACTACATTGTAAAATGATAAATTTTATATCTGTTTGATATGGAAGAAGCTATGCTGTAAAATGGAAAAAAAATAAATGTCTTTGTCTTTGAAGCAAAAATTTTAGAAATGTTTCCCTTACTCTTAGTAAATTAAAAGATAACATCCCTTGATCAGAAAGAATCACTCCTGGGGCCACTTTTCCTTTCCCTACCTCAGAGGACTTTTGTGAGGAGAGAGTGAGAAAATATAAAACTGTTTATTTATTCATTCTTTCAAAAAATTTTACTGACTATTTATTTTATGGAAGCTTCTAATAGCAAATCGGATCTGTAAAATATCTAATCCGTAAAAGCAGTTAACATAGCAATGCATTATGTCTCTTTTCTTTCACCCAGCACAGTGCCTTTCTACGCAATATATACAGTCACACTGAGGAAATGAAGGAAGGAAAGGAATTGAAGACTTCTTGTTGATTAATGGTGGCCACACAAATGTCTTTTTCATTTCCTTTACTATTTCTTCAGTGCAGTCTGTAACAACCTGAGAATGGAAACAATCCCCAATAAGTGGGTGACTTCCCCAAATTTAGAAGTGTCCTTTGGAATGGATGTTTTAAGTTAAAGTCTCCCAGAAATCCCTGGAGTTAGGTGCAGTTAGAACTGAGCTGAGGGGCGCCTGGGTGGCTCAGTTGGTTAAGAGACTGCCTACGACTCAGGTCAGGATCCCGGAGTCCCGGGTTCGGGCCCCACAATGGGCTCCCTACTCAACGGGAGGCCTGCTTCTCCCTCTCTCACTCCCCCTGCTTGTGTTCCCTCTCTGACTGTGTTTCTCTCTGTCAAATAAGTAAATAAAATCTTTAAAAAAAAAAAAAAAAGAAGTGAGCTGAAATTCTGCCTTAACATTTATTTCATTCATGTAGCCTTTACTTAAGATTGAGGAAGCTAATGTCTGTTCCGTAGGGTGGCTAAGAGCATTTATTAAATGAAACTAATTATAAAGCACCTGACATCTTGCTCAATAGTGCAGGGGGGCCTTACCAAGAGTGTTGAAGGTCTTTTCATGATGCAAGCTCCCTGGGGCTGTCTTTAGTGGGATAGGGTGTAAGATGGTCGGGTGGTCCTTTAAACTGTGAGTCCCCTTGATTTGCACTGGAACCGTTTGGGAGGGAAAATACCTTGTACTTCAGAAAATCAGATGATTATAAACATTCAAGAGTATGTAACAAAGGAAATCTCTCAGTGAACTCAAGATGCTATCAATGCCATTTAGCCAAAGTCCACCAAGAACACACCTATAGATGGAGCCAGGGACAGTTAGGCATTTCATTAATGAGTAGTAAGGAAGGACTTACAGTGTTTGGGCTTGTGCTGACAATTTTGGGAATGGTTTAAGAAAGCAGAGCTTTATTCTAGATTGGCTGCTGTCAGGAAGGGGGTGGTAGTGGAGAGAGGTAGGTTAGTCTATGACTAGGTATTGTATTACACTTCTAGGGCTGTCTGGACCATTTTCCAACACTACCAAGCAATTCTCCAGTTCTCAGTGGACACCAACTGGGTATCCTACAAATTTTAACACTGTCTATGTGGAAACAGCATCAGATCCCTCAGGTTAAAGGCTCAGTACCACAAGACTGTCTCCACTTGAGATGTGGATTCAAAGTGTCACCTCAATTTCTGACTGGCTATAAATCATTTCCCTCAAATTCCTCTTAGGGTTTATTAATTTGCTATCATGGCTCATAAAGCTCAGGAGAACATTTACTTACACTGATTGTCAGTTTATCATAAAGAATACAAGTGAGCATCAGATGAAGAGGTACATAGAGTTCTGGAAGGGTCTCAAGAGCGGGAGCTTCTGTCCCCGTGGGACTGGGGTGCACCACCCTCCAGGCACATAACATTCTCCAGCCTAGAAGCTCATCAAATCTTGTTTTTCAGGATTACTGGAGAGTTATATAGCTTTAATATCCAGCCTACCACTCTCCTACCCTTCACAGAGGTTGGTGGCTGGGGCTGAAATTCCAACTCTGTAATCACCTGGTCTTTCTAGTGACCATATCCAGCCTAAGGCTCTGTAGGGAGTCCACCCTAAGTCACCCCATTATCATAAACTCAGGTGTGACTCAAAGGGTTTGCTTTAAAGAGCAAAACACTCCTGCCACTTAGGAAATTGCTGGAGTATTGGCTCTGGGTCAGAAACCAGGATGAAGACCAGATCTATTTCCTGTTATACCATAGACTGCTAGACCAAATTACCAGAGTGGGTGGCATAATAAATAGAATTTTACCTTCACAATTCTAGAGGCTAGAAGTCTAAGAGGAAGGTGTTGTTAGGATTGGTTTCTTCTGAGGCCCCTCTCCTTGCCTTGTAGATGGCCCTCTTCTCTCTTTGTATTCACATGGTCTTCTCTCTGGCTCTGCATTTTAATCTTCTCTTTTTATAACAGCTTAATTGATTTAATTATATTCAGTTAGGACCTGTTCTGGTGACCTTGTTTTAACTTATCTCTTCAGAGATCCTACCTCCAAAGATAGTCACTTCTGAAGTACTGGGCTTTACAGTTCAACTGACAAGAGATGTCAATCTTATCCAGAAGTTCTTACTAGGGTAAGGCATTTACTCATACTAGCTAGGATAGGAATCTTTGATCATTAACATGACTTTGCCACTGTTCATGTTTTGCCTGTGTTAGTTGTTTTTGTCTTGATCCATCCTGGCCGTAGAACATCCTTATCTGATGTTGATGTTCTGTCAAATTGTTCATGTTCAATAGGAGTGCACCAAGTCCTACCTGGTCGTGCCAGGCCAACTCCTAGATGCCAGGGACTGCTTTTCTCTTTCTCAGCATCACTGGAAAAAAAAAAAAAAGACAAATACAGCATCAGTTCATATTGGTATCCTTACCAATTTAAAACTATGTTTTGGGGGCGCCTGGATAGCTCAGTCATTAAGCATCTACCTTCAGCTCAGGTCATGATCCTGGGGTCCTGGGATCGAGCTCCGCATGGAGCTCCCTGCTGGGTGGGAGGCCTGCTTCTCCTCTCACTCCCTCTGCTTGTGTGCCCTCTCTAGCTGTTTTCTGTCAAATAAATAAATAAAATCTTTAAAACCAAAACAAAACTGTTTTGGTCAATACAACATAGGAGCTTTTCCAAATAGGCTGGCACCTAATAAGTGTGACTAAAATCTCTTCCTAAGCAAGATAAGTGTATAAATAAGAAGTTCCAATGAAAGTTGTGATGCTAAACTATATCGCCAGACTCTTGCATAAATCGACTTATAGAGAACTAAGAAACAGTGATTTCTTGTGATTACTCAGCATAACAGGGAAGGCTGAGCACATACTGCCCAAGTAAAGGGTAAACACATGACACCATAGACATGGTAACATCTTGGAAGCAACCATGATGCTCTTCAGTAAGTGACTGGATAAATAAACTGGTAAATCCAAACAATGGAGTGCTAATGGGTTCAGAGCTAAGAAAAAAATGAGCTGTCATGTTATGAAAAGACATGGAGGAAACTTAACTGTGTATCACCAAGTTTAAGAAGCCAGTCTGCCTATTACTATTTGTATGCTATTTGTATGTATTAAATGTTTCATTATAAAAACTTAAAAGTATTCTGTCTTTATATATGTTATTACACCTGCCTTATACAAATTCCAAAGTTGAGGATATGCTCAGGCCGAGACATTGAGATATATTTACATATCAGGAAGTTGCCAGCTCCTGAGTGCAGTGAAGTCTGAGGTCTATAGTAAGGCCACTGGTTATTACCTTAAAGTTCTGTGTAAGAGTAACTTCCCAGGGTGCCTGGGTGGCTCAGTCAATTAAGTGTCTGCCTTAGGCTCAGGTCATGATCCCTGGGTTCTGGGATCAAGCTCCAAGTCAGGCTCCCTGTTCTGTAGGGAGTCTGCTTCTGCCTCTGCCCCCCACCCTTCTCCTTCCACCCCCGCCCCGAACTTGGGGCTCTCTCTCTTTCCTTCTCTCAAATAAATAAGTAAATAAATGAAATTTAAAAAAAAAAAAAGAGTAACTTCCCATTCTTAACAACTATAAAAAAAGTGATAATAGTGAATGTTATCACATGGAAACATTAAAAAAAAGGTGATTTCAGGTATATTACAGTAGTATTAAAGTTTCCTGTATGACTCTATGATTAAAAAAAAGTTTAAATAAGCCATCTTCGAGTTTAGAATTGGGGTCTGAAGGAGAAAGAGATAAAAAGGAATATGTCAGAACAACAGCAGAAGTCTGATACAGTGTGTTTGTGTGGAAAAAAAAATCCTTATCACTGTGCAGAAATCTCTAGAAATGTTATACTCTAGGGTTTGAGAGACCGAGATGAAGCAATAAAAAAATAAGCTCTTTTCTGGAAGAAACCCGAGCTGAAAACTGATGAAATAAGAATGGTGCCAAGGTTCAGCTGCATTTTTATCTGACATGCCCGCCTGCATTCTGATTTGACCAGGTCATGAGGTAAAATGGGTTTGTCTGGTCATGCCTGGTGGCCATTTATCTCCGTAATGAATCTGCTCAATGACACAAAGGCAAGGAGAGTGTAAATCAGGCCATTTCCAAATGTGATTTTCTAATTTGCCTAAGAGCCCGAGACCCTGTTTGACAATTGACTAGATAATTCCACTGACAAATTATGTTAATGATTATATGTATTTAATTACTTACTAATTTGTACACCACCATCGTCCATGAATAATACAAAGCAACTTAATCAGGGTATTTGTGTAGTTCCTCACATTGAATGTGTCTTAGGAGGTTTCCGCTGTTCTTACAATAAGGCTGTGAGACCAGGATCAGCAGCTCAGTTTCACAGCTGAGGGAGCTGCAGTCCCCAAGGATTAGTGGACCTGCTCAGTCATGAGGGAGGTATTGGTGTTGTCTTCCTGATAGGCGGGAAGTGAAATAGAAAAGAAGCTGATTGCTAAAGAAGACTTATACCTAGTTTGAGGTGAGATTTGGAGGTGGGATTTCAACTCAGATTTACTGACCTCAAAGGACTGTCATCATCTACTGTGGTGTGTTACCTCTTCAAAATGTTGTTTTCATGAAGGTTTTAGCCAACAATAAAAAAAAAGAGTCATCTGGTTGACTCATATTTATTTCCAAATACTATTTTTAGAACATGGATGCAATTTAGAGTAACTTTCAAATTCTTCTGATGCTATGAGACATTTTATTTTCCTTTCCAAAATATATTGGTCCATCTAGAGAATTCTGCTTATATTTACTTGTGTGATTTTACCCAGTAAATTCTAAGAGAAAGTTAACCTTGGTAGAAAAACATCTGCTGTTTTATCTGTGGAGAAACACTGAGTCATTGCAGTTGATTTTAAAAAGAGTTCAAAATAGTGTGTTAACATTTACTGTTCATTGTGTGCACTCAGCAAATGTGTTTTCAACCTGGCAAAATAGAATTGATTGCCCATGACTCAGTGTCTTTACTATTAAAATACCATTAGTCTCCGATGCATTAAAGAAGTTAAAATAAGAATATAAGAAGTGACAGGGGAAAATTAACACTGGATTCTATCCCATTTAAAATTTGGACTTCTTTTAGTTGAGAGAAAAAGCCCCGAGTGGCTCTGGGAGACATTTTCTCAGGGCTATTTATCATGTATTTAGTCAGTGTAAATACTTGAATGAACTGTCTGCTTTTTGCTGCATACTAAATAGCAATAAAACATTACTGTTCTAACACCTGTTTCTCTGGCCAAGAATCCAACATGGTTGACACTGAAACTTGGAACTCTGCAGTTCAGTTCACCCTCCTCCAGGGGTCACTGGAACCCAGCCTCTGTGAAGCTCCTCCTCTATGGGGGGGGGGTGAAATAGTGGTCTTTGAGATGTGACACTTGTCATGCATCTTCTTTGTTCCACTTGATATCTGGGTCATCATGCTTTTGAAGTGCTTGCCTGGGGGAACCTTTAAGAATCTCAAGCCCGGAACTAATGCCAGTGGCTCACTCCTCCTCCTCTGATGCCAGGCTGAGCATTTCTCCATAACCCAGCAACTGATACCTAGGCAAGATGCCTCTGTGTGGGTGCTTGAGGCTTCAGTCTCCTGCAGTGGGTGATGATGACCTTTAGCTTTTTCACGCTCTCCTTCTGTTATGGACACTCCTTTTTGGATATAAAACTGATCCCCTCACACCAGCACCTGTCTTTGAACCATTCTGACGGTTCCGAAATATAGTTGAAATCAACTTCCAACCTGCATCAGCCACACTCCTCTGGATTTTGGTGCTTTTTTCCCCCCTTACATTTCTGGTCAGTCACCTCCCTAGGATTCTGTCAGCAGATTAGACATAGGTCTTGTCAAAGCTTTTACAAGTTTTTCACTTACTAAGGTATAATGTAGATTTTGGCAAGCATGTTGTGGAGAATTAAATTGGGAATGTTCTGTAACAATTAGAGAAAAATTAAAAGCTTATTATAAAAGAATTAAGCATGAAACAGCTAGCAATTAGGAAAAAGACCAAAATATATGACATTTAAATTTAAGGGTGGCATGTAAACTTCCATTTATAAGTCTTGGAGATATAAAATACAGCAAGTTGACTATGGTTAATACTGTGTTGTCTATTTGAAAATTGCTAACAGATGGTTGCGTGGGTGGCTCAGCTTCTGCCTTCGGCTCAGGTCATGATCTCAGGGTCCTGGGATGGAGGCCCGCGTCAGGCTCTCTGCTCAGCAGGGAGCTTGTTTCCTCCTCTCTCTGCCTGCCTCTCTGCCTACCTGTAATGTCTCTGTCAAATAAATAAATAAAATCTTAAAAAAAAAAGAAAATTGCTAATAGAACTAATCCTAACAAGTTCTTATCACAAGAAAAAAAACTACTTGTGTGTCGTGACACATGTTAACTAGGCTTATTATGACAATCATTTTATAATATATACAAACATGGGATCATTATGTTATACACCTGAAACTAATATATATCGTTGTATGTCAATTCTATTTCCATGAAAAAAGAAAATAAATGTAAAGATGATAAAGATAACATGTAACAAGTACTTCTTTAAAACCAAGTAGTTTTAGCTATATGCCTAGGCATGTTTAAAATGTGAATGGCTTACACATAATATTGTCTTTAAAACTGGCCTGTTTTACCAAGAATGTATTGGATGCACCTTTTGCCTAATGATTGGGAAATGGATATTCAGCGTGAGAGCCCATTAATCAATAAGACCTTCGTGAGGTTTTGAAGAAGCACTATGCTCAGTATTGACTTTGCTTTTGGAATCTAGGACACAGCCAAAATTGCTTAGCACCAACGACTGACTGTCTCATCTGGAGTAATCTTCTCACAATCTTCTTTTGGCCTAATAGGTATTTCAATCTCACACATTCCCCAAATAGACATCAGCTCTCTTCTCTTTCCATTGTCTCCTTGAAGAGAAGTGATAGTTTTTTGAAATGGGAAAACAAAAACAAAATAGCAAACTTCAGTTCTAAAATATTAGTATGGAACTAGGGTTACAGTTTATAGGAAATAACTTGCCCATATAACAAACTTTAGACCTCCTGTTCTATGCTCACAAATGACCTAATTTAGCATGGAAAAATGATAATTTTTGTTTATCCCTCAATGGAAGGACAGTTGGATTATTTCTAGTTCTTGGCAACTATTAGTAAAAGGTGCTACAAATTTTTGTATGTTAGTTTTTAATAGAAAATGTATCAGTAGATAACAGGGGCGCTAGTAGAGGTGAAATTGACTATAAAGGAAAAGGAGAATTTTGGGGGGAGAGAGGAGGGTTAATGAAGTTATTCTATATCTTGATTGTGGTACAGATTGAACAACTATATGTACTTGTCAGAACTTATAGAGCTGTTCATTGAAATGGGAGTCTTACTATATGGAGGTCATGCCTTAATTAAAAAAATATATAATAGTTTTTATTTAGTTTTTCCCTTACTGCATCTCACTTCCTTTGTGGAGGGTTTCTGAAAGCATCAAGGACATACAGTAGAAGAGATTATAATGAGTTAAGAGAGGAATTATATAATCATATACAAATGATATTACAGATAGAAAACATTTATAGAAAGGGAGATAGAACTCTTTGCTCTCTGATTAAGTAGGATGTTGGGATATTGTGGCAGTGTGTTTCTTAAAACCATTTTATCTACCTCCTGGGCACACTATATGATAATAATTTCCAGGCTCCCCTGCAATTATGTCTGGCCATATGACGAAATCCTGTAGACCTTTTCATACCACTTCCAAGCTTGGCCCATAAAAACTTACAACTCTCTACTCTTTCTCTTCCCACAAATTCTGGGTGGATATAGAAGATCCACCAACATATTTAAGTTCCTGTGGACTTAAATGGAACCACTAAGTGGAAGCTACCTGGGTCTCTGAGTCACCATATGGAAGGAAACCTTCAATAGGAGTGTAATGGGAATAAATAATAAACTTTTATTTTGTTAAAGTAACTGGAATTTATTAGGTTTCTTTGTCATAGAACTCTGTGTTACTTCCCCTAATCTAAACAAAAACAATCAGATTTATTTACCTAGTCAGGTGTATAAAAGCTTGGAATTTTTGGTAAAAGGAAAATGAAATAATAAATCCATGAAGGTGGCAGACTTCAGATATTTTTGGATATGGCATTTTTGGTGGGAATATTTTGAGGGAGTTTCTTTTGACTTAAGGGCTTTAAGAACACTTTTTGCATTTTCATTTGGGTTATATTGTTATATGATACTGATTTGGCTTATTTTTTTTTAAGGTTTTATTTATTTATTTGACAGAGAGATCACAAGTAGGCAGAGAAGCAGGCAGAGAGAGAGGAGGAAGCAGACTCCCTGCCGAGCAGAGAGCCCGACTCGGGCCTCGATCCCAGGACCCTGAGATCATGACTTGAGCCAAAAGCAGAGGCTTTAACCCACTGAGCCACCCAGGCGCCACTGATTAGGCTTATTAATGGAAAGGGTATATTAAAAACATTCTTCTATGCTGGTAGATTTCTGTTTCTCTTTGTGTTTATGTAATTTTCTGCTTTGTATTCATTGAACTTATGCTATTAGTTGCATATAATTTTAGAAGTGATATTCTATGTGTATTGAAACCTTTTTTTGAAACTTTTATCATTATGAATTGACCTATTTTTTAAGACTTTATTTTTTTTAAAGATTTTATTTATTTGACAGAGAGAAATACAGCCAGAGAGGGAACACAAGCAGGGGGAGTGAGAGAGGGAGAAGCAGGCTTCCTGCCGAGCAGGGAGCCCGATGTGGGACTCGGGTCTCCCGGATCATGACCTGAGCCGAAGGCAGTCGCCCAACCAACTGAGCCACCCAGGCGTTCCTTTTTTAAGACTTTTAAAAAAGATTTTGTTTATTTATGAGAGATAGAGCATGAGCAGTGGGGAGAGGGAGAAGCAGGCTCCCTGCTGAGTAGGGAACCCAACATGGGACTCTATCCCAGGACCCTGAGATCATGACCTGAGCTGAAGACAAACACTTAACTGACTGAACCACCTACGGGCCTCTGAATTGACCTATTTCAATAATGCTCTTAGTTTATGAATGAATTGTTGGTATTAATGGAATTATGCAAGCTTTCCTTTGGTTAGTATTTGCTTAGCATGTGGATTTCTACTTTTTATGCTTTTGTACCTTCTATATCTTTATGCCTTTGATATATTTCCTATAAATAAGTTACAGCTGAATTAAATAGTTGATAATTTTCTTTTTCTTAAATTTAAATATTTGGTCCATATAATTTTAAATTATTAACATATTTGGAATAATCTCTCTTATTTTGTGAGATAACCACATTCTTTTTTTTTTTTTAAGATTTTTATTTATTTATTTGACAGAAACACAGCGAGAGAGGGAACACAAGCAGGGGGAGTGAGAGAGGGAGAAGCAGGCTTCCCCTTGAGCAGGGAGCCCGATGCGGGGCTCGATCCCAGGTCTCCGGGATCATGACCTGAGCTGAAAGCAGTCGCTTAACCAACTGAGCCACCCAGGTGCCCAGAGATAACCACATTCTTAACCACAGAATGGTTTTAGTAAAGGATAGATACGTGGATCAATGGGACAGAATTGGGAATCCAGAAATCGACTCATACCTATGCAGTAACTTGTTTTCAACAATGGTGATGAAACAACTTATTCAAGTAAGGAAGGTCTTTTCAACAAATAGTGCTAGAACAAATAGATATCCATATTAAAAAAAAAAAACAACCCTCAATCCTTACCTTACATTATTTATAAAAATTAACTTGAAGTGGATTATAGACCTAAATGGAAAAGTTAAAAGTAAAAAACTTCTAAATGAAAACCTAGGTTGAAATATGTTTTGCAAATTTGAGTAGGAACTTTTCCTAGATACCACACAAAAAACATAAACTACAAAAGAAAAATATTGGACCTTATCAGAATTATGGACTTTTGCTCTTCAAAGATAACACTAAGAAAATGTAAGATAAGCCACAGAATTGAATGAATTATTTGCAATACATATTTCTTTTTTTTTTTAAGATTTTATTTATTTATTTGACAGAGAGAAACACAGCTAGAAAGGGAACACAAGCAGCGGGAGTGAGAGAGGGAGAAGCATCCTTCCCGCTGAGCAGGAAGCCCATGCCAGCTTGATCTTAGGACCCTGGGATCATGATCTGAGCTGAAGGCAGACACTTAAAGACTGAGCCACCCAGGTGCCCTAGGCAATACATATTTCTGACAAAAGATTTATATCTAGAACATGCATAAAGACTTTCTTCTTCTTTTTTTTTAAGATTTTATTTGTTTGAGGGGTGTCTGAGTGACTCAGTTGGTTAAGCGACTGCCTTCGGCTCAGGTCATGATCCTGGAGACCCTGGATGGAGCCCCACAGTGGGCTCTCTGTTCAGCAGGAAGCCTGCTTCTCCCTCTCTCACTCCTCCTGCTTGTGTTCCCTCTCCCTGCTGTGTTTCTCTCTGTCAAATAAATAAATAAAATCTTAAAAAAAAAAAAAGATTTTCTTTGTTTGAAAGACAAAGAGCACAAGCTTGGGGAGAGGCAGAGGGTGAAGCAGACTCCCCACTGAGCTGGGAATTTGACCTGGGGCTAGATCCCAGGACCTGGAGATCATGACTTAAACTGAAGGCAGGCATCCAGTCATCTGAGCCACTCAGCCACCCCAAGACTTTCTTAATTAAAAAATAAGAACACAAACTGCTCAGTTAAAAATGAGCAAAAAAATTTCAATAGGTACTTTAGAAAACAGTGGTCAATATGATATAAAATGATGTTCAACATCATTAGGAGAATGCAAGTTGAGGCCATGAGATGTTACTACTTATCAGTAGAACACTGACATTAGGGGCACCTGGATAGGCATCTGCCTTTGGCGTGGGTCTTGGTCTCAGGGTCCTGGGATTGAGCCCTGTGCATCGGGTTCCCTGCTCAGTGGGGAGCCTGCTTTTCCTTCTGCCTCTGTGTGCAGCTCCCCCTGCTTGTGCTCTCTCTCTTTCAAATAAAAAAATAAAATCTTAAAAAAAATAACATTGACATTAAAATTGCCAAGAACACATATATTCTTGAGAATGTGAAGGAACTGGAACTATCATACACTAACCAGTTCTTTGGAAAATTGACACTTACTTTAATAAGTAAATGAATACCTATCTTATAATTCAGGTATTTCATTCTAGGTATGAAATGAAAAAATAAAAATATACACACAAAGGTGAATGCTTGTAACAGATTTAATAATAGCCAGAAACTGGAAACCACCTAAATGTCTCTCATTGATTTTTAAAAATATGCCATATCAAGATATTCAAGTGACTATTATTCAGAAATTAAAAAAAACCAAAACAATGAAATACTGATTCCTAATACAACATGAATCATCCTCAAGATTATAATGCTAAGTGAAAGGATCCACACAAAAAATACATTTTGTATGATGCCATTCATGTAAAAAAGAATAAAAAAATGCTATGCTGGCAAAAGAATATATGTCTGTGGTTGACTGATGCCAGTGCTAAAGATGGGTTGTACTCCAGAAGGGCTTGAGGAAACTACACATTAAATGCTTGCAATTCATTTTCAATATATTATACATCAATACATTTGTATTACATACTTCTAATTGGGTTTAGTATGCTGGTAGCTAATTTCTCTCAGCAGATATATAATTCCCCCATCTTCTGGTTTCCATTGTTACAAATGATAGTCATCTGTTAATGTAATTATTATTCCTTTGTAATAATTGTTGTTTTTTTGGACTTTCTTTCACCTGGTTCTATTTAGACTTTTTGGGGGGTTTTGATAGTTTTCATTGCAATACAGATCTCTCTTTATTCTACGTAACATTTGTGAAGCATTCTGAATCTGTAGGGAGGAGTTTTCTGCATTTTTAGAAACTTTAAGTCATTGTTTATTCAAATATTTCCCATAATTCATTCTCTTTCCCCTCTCCTTCTATTAAACTCTTAATTTGTGCATGCATTGGGCATTGTTTTCTTGTCCTGCACCTTTAAAGCCATGAAAGCCAAAGTGTCAAATTCCTAAACTCGGAAATTGGCTTTCTCCAAAGAATAACCTATTTTAAATTCTCTATTTACCTTGCTGGGTTTCTGCCCTCACTTAAATTTTGTGATCTGAGTAGTACTTCCTTGCTAGATACAGGAATTTGAAAAGTTTTACAAATATATCTGACTTAGCATTTTTTTAAAAATATTTTTTATTTATTTGACAGAAACACAATCAGAGAGGGAACACAAGCAGGGGGAGTGAGAGAGGGAGAAGCAGGCTTCCCGCTGAGCAGGGAGCCTGATGTGGGACTTGATCCCGGGTCTCCGGGATCATGACCTGAGCCATAGGCAGTCGCCCAACCAACTGAGCCACCCAGGTGCCCCTGACTTAGCATTTTAATTTGTTTTTCACTGGAGGATCAGTTATGGAACCCAGTATGTACTTTCAGAAAATGGAACTGCATGGTACAGATGACTCCATTTAAATAACTGCATTATGATCTGTCTATTACAATTTAAATTATTTCTTTAGCAATTATCCCGTAATTACTACATAACTCAGGTTCTGTTTTTGGGAGCTGAAAAAGAGTTTATAAACACAAAACATGTTAGGAAATCCTGGAGAGATTTTGTTTTGGTGGTGTCGAATAACCTCAGAACCTATGCTTTTGATGCTGAGCTAGGGCCATCATAGGATAGTTAGGACAGACGTTCAACTGAAGGCGGCACACAAAGACTCAAATCACAAGAACTTATTCTTTTTAGTATCTTAGTATTATTTTAGTACTTTTCCAAGCCCCACTGAGACAAGTGATTTTTTTTTATTGTTACTTAAATTTTTTTTCTAGTGTTCCAAGATTCATTCCCCATTCCCCACACCCAGTGCTCTATGTAATAGGTGCCCTCAATATCCACCACCAGGCTTTCCCATCCCCCCACCCCCTCCCTCCAAGTCCTCAGTTTGTTTCTGTGTCCAAAGTCTCTGTTGTTTCGTTTCTCTCCCTGGATTACCCTACTTCCCATTTACTTTCCTTCTCCTACTGTCCTCTACATTACCCCTTATGCACTGCAAGTAAGTGAAACCATGTGATACTTGACTTTCTCTACTTGGCTTATTTCACTCAGCATAATCTCTTCCAATCCAGTCCATGTTGCTACAAAAGTTGGATATTCATCCTTTCTGATGGAGGCATAGTACTCCATTGTATATATGTACCACATCTTCTTTATCCATTCATCTGTTGATGGGCACCTTGTCTCTTTCCACAGTTTGGCGATTGTGGCTATTGCTGCGTTGAACATTGGGGTACATATGGCCCTTCTTTTCACTACATCTGTATCTTTGGGGTAAATGCCCAGTAGTGCAATTGCAAGGTCATAGGGTAGCTCTATTTTTAATTTTTTAAGGTTTTGATTTGAATTTCCCTGATAGCTAGTGACGCTGAACATTTTTTCATCTGTCTGTTAGCCGTTTGCATATCTTCTATGGAGAAGTGCCTCTTCATGTGTCTTGCCCATTTTCTGATGTGTTCATCTTCTTTTTGGAGGTTGAGTTTGAGTAGTTCTTTATAGATCTTGGATACCAGCCCTTTGTCTGTAGTGTCATTTGCAAATATCCTCTCCCATTCTATGGGTTGCCTCTTTGTTTTGTTGACTCTTTCCTTTGCTGTGCAGAAGCTTTTTATTTTGATGAAGTCACAGAAGTTCATTTTCACTTGTCTCCTTTGCCTTTGGAGACGTGTCTTGAAAGAAGTTGCTGTGGCCGATGTCAAAGAGGTTACTGCCTATGTTCTTTTCCAGGATTTTGATGGATTCTTGCCTCACGTTGAGGTCTTTCATCCATTTCGAGCTTGCCTTTGTGTGTGGTGTAAGAGAATGGTCTAGTTTCATTCTTCTATACGTAGCTGTCCAATTTTCCCAGCACCATTTATTGAAGACACTGTCTTTTTTCCACTGGATATCTTTTCCTGCCCTGTCAAAGATGATTTGCCCATAGATTTGTGGGTCCGTATCTGGACTCTCCACTCTGTTCCATTGGTCTATTTCTCTGTTTTTGTGCCAGTACCATGCTGTCTTGGTAATCACAGCTTTGTAATAAAGCCTGAAGTCAGGTAATGAGATGCCCCCAGCTTTGCTTTTCTTCTTCAGCAATTCCTTAGTGATTCAGGGAGACAAGTGATTTTTATGGAGGATCATTCCCTTCTGTGAACTAAGCCAGAACATCAAAAAGCTATGCAGTTAATATTTATATTGTGTATCAGGTACCATGCTACGAGTAAAAGAGAATGGTAATAATACTCTTTTAAATCAACATATAATGTATTATTTGTTTCAGGGGTACAGGTCTGTGAATTATCAGTCTTACACAATTCACATCTCTCAGTATAGCACATACCCTCCCCAATGTCCATAGCCCAGCCACCCTATCCCTCCCCCTCCTCAGTTAATAACATTCTTTTTTCTTTTTAAAGATTTTATTCGTTTATTTGACAGAGAGAGAGATCAAAAGTAGACAGAGAGGCATGCAGAGGGAAAGGAGGAAGCAGGCTTCCTGCTGAGCAGAGTGCCCGATGCAGGACTTGATCCCAGGACCCTGAGATCATGACCTGAGCCGAAGGCAGAGGCTTTAACCCACTGAGCCACCCATGCACCGCCCCCTCCCCCCCAGTTAATAACATTCTTAAGTGATCTGTTAACCGCTCTTTTTTTTCTTTTTTAACAATTTTATTAACTTATTTGAGAGAGAACAGAGAGAGAGAGAGAGTGTGCATATACCTATACACATAAGCCAGGGGGAGGGGCAGAGGGAGAATGTGAAGCAGACTCTCCACTGAGCAGGAAGCCTGATGCGGGGCTGGATCTCAGGACCCTGGGATCATGACCTGAGCCAAAGGCAGATGCTAACCGACTGATGAGCCAAAGGCAGATGCTAACTGACTGAGCCACCCAGGAGCATTTTATCAACTCTTGCTAAAGTTAATTACTTCTCCATCTTTGAAGCACTTTTCTTGGTCCTTTCTTTCTTGGTTTTCTCCACCCTTACTGACTTTCTGTAACTACCTAGTATTGCTTATCTCCTTGACCTTTGAGAAATGGACTGTCCCTGGATTCAGTCCTTGGTCTTTTTTCTTCTCCATCTACACCAGCTCTCTTGGAGATCTCATATGGTCTTGGGGTTGAGATATTATGCTGAAAACTACAGAATTTATATCTGTAGTCCAGACCTTTCCCCTATAGTCTTATATGTCTAATTGCCTCTGTGGCATTTGTACTTGGATCTCACACTTTACATTTCTTTTTTCTTTTTTTTTTTTAAGGATTTTATTTATTTATTTGACAGAGAGAGAGATCATAAGTAGGCAGAGAGGCAGGCAGAGAGAGGAGGAAGCAGGCTCCCTGCGGAGCAGAGAGCCTGATGTGGGCCTTGATCCCAGGACTCTGAGATCATGACCTGAGCTGAGGGCAGAGGCTTTAACCCACTAAGCCACCCAGGCATCCACACTTTACATTTCTTTTTCTTTTCTTTTTTTTTTTTTTTTTTTAAGATTTTGTTTATTTATTTGACAGAGAGAAACACAGCCAGAGAGGGAACACAAGCGGGGGGAGTGAGAGAGGGAGAAGCAGGCTTCCCGCTGAGCAGGGAGCCCGATGCGGGGCTCGATCTCAGGTCTCCGGGATCATGACCTGAGCCGAAGGCAGCAGCTCAACCAACTGAGCCACCCAGGCGCCCCCACACTTTACATTTCTTAAATGGAGTTCCTGATTTTCCCTAGGACCTGATCCTCTCAGAGTCTTCTGGGTTCAGGTAAATGCAGCTCCACCCTTCCAGTTGCTCAGGTCAAAAATATTGGACTCCTCTCTTTCCCTTACCTTTGACTCCTCTCTGAATCTCTCATCCCAAATATAATCTATGAGTAAATTCTATTGGTTCATATTTGAGTTATGTCAAGTTCTGACGGTTTCTACCACTGTGCCAGCTCTGATCCAAGCCATGTGTCATGTTTTACCTGGGTTACTACACTAGCCTCCTGTGTCACACCAACTGCTGTACACCACTCTAAAACCCCAGTGACTCAGTGCAAAAAAATGTTGGTTATTTGCTCACACGACAATAAGTGTATGAAGGGACTCTGATCTACACGGTCATTTAGGGACCCAGTATTCTTCTATCAAATGGTTCTTTCCTTCCCTACGATGTGGAATTCTCTGCATGTGGCAGAGAATATGGGCTGAGTGTGTGCTTCCTTACAGACCAGGACTGGATGCAGCATACGTCACTTCTGATTGTTTCCCATGGGGAACGTCAGTCACATGGTGCCCTTTACTAGAGAAGCTAGGAAATTGCATCGTCTGTGTATACAGGTTTGGTGAGCACCTAGCTGTCATGGCCTTCTTGTTAAATGTAAGCACCAAATTGCTTTGTTGTGCAAAAATTTCCAATGACCTAATTTATCACTCAAAAAGAAGAATAAGGAGAGAAAGTGGAGGGGGGGTGAGGAAAAAGCTAAATCTGTGACTTGGATAAGAGATCTTCCATGAACTGGCTACTGTTACCTTTGTCACTTTATTTCCTACTACCCTTCCCCTTGTTTGCTCCTCTCCAGCCACACTGAAGGGCAAGTGGCAGGGATGTAGGTAAGAGGCTGCTCTGATACTCCACACAGAAATGATGACAACCTGACCTAAGAGACTCAGCAAGGGCTCAGATGCATAAATCTAATCAGTCACAAAGATGTCATCGAAATTGCTTGCTTACAGTCTTCCAGAGGCAGGGGTGAGAAGTCTACCCAAGTATGGATAACCCCTGAGAGCATAGAGATCACTAGGGACAGTTATTTTGGCTGAACCTAAGCGTTCTATACCTCCATCCACATGAAAGCTGTCTCTAATGCTATTCATGGCCATGATAGCAAAGTTCTCAAGGTCTGGATCTCAGTCATCTTCTTATGAAGATACGAATTTGTTATCAAAAGGAAGATATGAGCATTTATATTATTATATGTTCACAAATTGCTTGGTTTTAAATTTGATCCTTGATTCCTCAGGCCTGTTTGGCTTTACTCAAGTGAACATCAGGATCTGTAAATGATTTATGTCATTATTGATTTTATTCCTATGATTTAAAAAATATTGAATATCTACAATGTTCACTTTGTAAGGGGCTGTAAGACACACAAATATGACTAATGCTTAGAGAAAAACATTCTGAGCCATAGTGCCTATTTGTCACTGTCTTGGCCCATTACAAGCAACTCCTTAATGAAGTAATAATAAAAACCTGTGGGCCTTGCAAATAATACTTTAATAGGATTGCTTCCCTGACAGTAAACCATTTGTGTTTATATTAACCTTCCAGATCCGAATTGAATGATTTCCCAAAGGTGGTCTTTTTTGTTGTTGTCCTAGAATGCTCTGAAATTTAGCATGTGTTGTTGTATATACAAAGTTGCGTGTGTGTGTGCACACTCTTCTGCCATGGCTAAGGCACAGGACAGATGAGCAACTAAGCTACAACCAAGTGAGTACTAAGGAAACAAGACCATCCATCACTTCTGACATAACATGTTTATCTCGCTAGACAGTACAGAATCCAGAAACAACTTGTTTTGTTTTTTCGATGATAGATGCTTCTTCTTCTTCTTTTTTTTTTTTAAAAGATTTTATTTATTTGACAGAGAGAAACACAGCCAGAGAGGGAACACAATCAGGGGGAGTGAGAGGGAGAAGCAGGCTTCCCGCCGAGCAGGGAGCTCGATGTGGGACTCGATCCTGGGTCTCTGGGATCATGACCTGAGCCGAAGGCAGTCGCTTAACCAACTGAGCCACCCAGGCACCCGATGCTGCTTCTTATTAATGTTTTTTTCTCTATCTGACGTATGTGTATTTTAATAGTGAAGAAATATGAAAGCCCGAGCTTCCTGGGAAACTGCACATTTGTAAAATCCTCTAATGTAAAAACGTTATGAGGAATGTGTCTTTCCCAGCACTGGAGAAATTGGTGATCTAAAGCATCTGAGCTTGGATTGTAATTCCTCTGGGAGTTCATTTCACACTGAGTAGTAGAACTTGATAAAATATACTTGACTAAATTCTGGGCATTGGTGGTATTTCATTTTTGTGGGTGTTCTTACCTTCACTGGACTTAGAAATAGCTTTGTTCTAGGGGTATAAATAACAGTTTTCTCGTAGCCTTCTCATCCTTTATATTTCCTCTGCAGAATCTTTCCTCAGCTCCGTGTCAGCTTCTCATTCTGCATCTATCTGTCCCAGTACTCTGAAATTAGAAATTTTGAGGGGGAATCTTGAACTTAGGAGTCTTCACTAGCACATAGTACATGTCTGTACATATTTCTCTTTTAGACTCCTCATTTTAGTAAAATCATTCATTCTAAAGGTTTTTTGGTTTGTTGGGTGCTCACTTTTTTTTTCTTTTCTGAAGAAAAATGATGTGGTTCTCAAAAGTTCAGCAAAAGACTTTTTCCCATTGTTATAAGCCTCCTGGGGGAAAAGGAGAGTGTGGGAGGCATACTCACATTATTCTAGAGTAGGGTCTGAACAAACAAACAAAAATACTCTCCCTAGCAAAATGAACTTGTTTAATAGTTGTTCATTTTGTGGAAAATGTGATAGTTTTATATATATGTATATGTATTTTAAAAGATTTTATTTATTTATTTGACAGACAGAAATACAGCTAGAGAGGGAACACAAGCAGGGGGAGTGAGAGAGGGAGAAGCAGACCTTCCGCAGAGCAGGGAGCCCGATGTGGGGCTCGATCCCAGACACCTGGGATCATGACCTGAGCCGAAAGCAGTCACTTAACCAACTGAGCCACCCAACGCCCCTTATATTTTGTTTTGAGATGAATTTTGATATCCTCAGTAAAATAGGTGTCATAATAAGCCGCAGTCACTGATGTGGAAGAGTAAGCAGATGGTCGCCAAGGAGATTGGTGAATATCAATGGGAATGGGTCCAAGAATCAGGCTGTTTTCTAAAAAGAATGTCAGCTTTACTGAGGTGTAATAAACATACAAAGTTGCAAGATGATTAAAGTGTATATTGTGGTGATTTGATATACATACACCTTGTGAAAGGATCCTTCCCATCTAGTTCATTACTAAGCCCATCATCCCACATAAGTTATTCTGTTTAATTTTTTTGGTGAGAATATTTAAGTTCTACTTTCATAGGAAATCTTAAATTATACAACACAACACTGTATTAACAATTATTGTCACCATGTTATACATTAGATTTGCAGAACTTACTTGTAGCTCAAAGTTTATACCCTTTTACCAGCCTCTGCCTATTTTCCCCCTTCTCCAGCCCCTGACAGCTTTTTTCCTGTTTCTAGGAGTTTGGCTTTTTTTGTTTTTATTGTTGTTTTGTTTTGTTTTTTAGGCTGTTAGGTTGAATGAAGAAGGTTGAAGCAGATAAACCTGAAAGAAAAAGTTTTTTTTTTTTTTTTTATTAACTACAAGTGATCCTATAGACTGTTCCTAAATAGTATTTCAAAATCCAATTATGGCAAAAGAAATGTTTTGGTAAAATGTATCAATATCAAAGTTACATAATATATAACTCATCTTAAGTGTTTTCATGAACTGCTATGTTAGAACAGTGCCTTTTAAAAATATTATTTTATTTATTGATTTATTTGACAGAGAAACACAGCCAGAGAGGGAACACAAGCAGAGGGATTGAGAGAGGGAGGAGCAGGCCCCCTGCCAAGCAGGGAACCTGATGTGGGGCTGGATCCCAGAACTCTGGGACCATGACCTGAGCCGATGGCAGATGCTCAACAACTGAGCCACACAGGCGCCCCAGAACAGTGGCTCTTAATAAAATGTTCACTGAATATTTTTGGAAGTGATATTTACTGAGCACTTACTATGAGCCAGACACTGTTCTAAGCACTGAACGTATGGTAGAATATAGCAGTACGTGAATACAACAGTTGTGATGTAATAGACATTTTTTAAAAAAGATTTTATTTATTTATTTATTTGACAGACAGAGCACAAGTAGGTAGAGTGGCAGGCAGAGGGAGAGGGAGAAGCCAGCTCAGAGAACCTAACATGGGGACTTGATCCCATGATCCCAGGGTCATGACCTGAGCCAAAGACAGGCGCTTAATGGACTGAGCCCCCCAGGCAGGTACCCTTGTAAGGGGAATTCTTGTACCTCTCCCCATTAAGCGATTGACACCTCTCCAAAGGCAGATGGACTGGAATGCTCCTCAAAAATATGACATTCGGAGTGCCCACACCGAAGTTACTTTCAGTCAAGGTGGCGTGTGATTAACATCATCCTCCGTGCCTTCCCAAGCCAAAGTGGTTTTAAGACCAAATCTGTGCAGTCATCTGTGAACTTTTGGACTGAACACCATGCCGTCATATTTTGGAGTACCTCTTCTAAATATATATATGTATGTACTATATAAATGCAGGACTCAACTAAATATTATGGTTATAATTCTCTTCTGTAATCTCAACAAATCATTTTGTTGATTCCCTTAATCTCATATTTAAATTTATCTGAAGCTGCCGCATGAGGACAACATTACCTCTGGCTAAAGATGCTTATGGAGTTTTCCTTCTCATACAGAAGAATTGTAGACAGGTTTTTAAAATTTTATAGCAAAAAACCAGCTTCATTCCTGGCATATCGGGTGCTTAAAGCAAATGAGATCTCTTTATTCTGTATCTTGGGTACTTTCCAGAGAGTCTGGTCTGGCTTTTACTATTCTTTTGTCTCAGAGCACAGATTAAAACAATTCATGTCTGAGAGTCATAATCTAAGGCTCTTCTCAGCTGCTGTTACTACAGAGGGATTGAAGGTATGCGGAGATACTGAGTCCCTGGTCCTGTCAGTTGTAGGCAGGCTTATCAAGACAAGGGGTGTGTGTGAGTCTGAAAAAGTATGGCCCAAGAGATAAGTTGATCATTCATTTTCTTTTCTTTTTTTTTTTTTTTAAGATTTTATTTATTTGACAGAAACACAGCGAGAGGGGGAACACAAGCAGGGGGAGTGAGAGAGGGAGAAGCAGGCTTCCCGCCGAGCAGGGAGCCCGATGCGGGGCTCGATCCCGGGTCTCCGGGATCATGACCTGAGCCGAAGGCAGTCGCTTAACCTACTGAGCCACCCAGGTGCCCCCATTTTCTGGATTTTCTAATATGATGTTACCAGAAAGTTGGATATTTTAGATGACTTTAATTTGCTGTAGAAATTATTCAAAGAATTATAACATATGTTCTAAGCATTTTAAAAAAAGATTTTATTTATTTAACAGAGAGAAACATAGCCAGAGAGGGAACATAAGCAGCAGGAGTGAGAGAGGGAGAAGCAGGCTTCCCGCCAAGCGGGGAGCCTGATGTGGGGATTGATCCTGGGAATCCAGGATCATGACCCGAGCTGAAGGCAGAGGCTTAACCACTGAGCCACCCAGGCGCCCCTGTTCTAAGCATTTTTTTAAAAGATTTATTTATTTATTTGAGAGAGTGAGAGCATGGTGGGGAGGGGCAGAGGGAGAAGGAGAGAGAAACTGTAGCCAATTTCACACTCAGTATGGAATCTAATCCAGGGCTTGGTATCATGACTTTGAGATCATGACCTGAGGTGAAAGCAAGAGTTGGATGTTCACAACAAACTACACCATCAAGTTACCAAGCATTTTTTTTTTAAAGAAGATTATTATCCAAAAAAGCCACATGGAATGTATCATTATTGAAGATAAATGCATTTAGCAACATTCGTTATGTTATTAAATAGTCTTAATGAAATTTCTAGCAGGAAACTTTCTCTCTCCTGAAAATGAAAAGTACAATAGGGTAACAATAATCTTCTTTCTTTACTCCCCATTTCATGAATAATTTTAGTATTTTTTTGTGGGAAGCTGAGGCCAAATGTTAAATTTTATGGTTAGCTCATCTTATATCAAGAATTAAAAAATACATTTTCTTCAAAAAACTGTCATTTTTATAAAAGAGTTTACCTTAAGTGTTCCGTAGAAAGTGTGTTTTAAAGATTGTTATTTAAATTGTCAGACTGAGAAAAATGCTAGGCTTTGTGTGTGTGTGTGTGTGTGTGTGTGTGTGTGTGTGTGTGCGCGCGCGCGCGAATGACTTTATAATGAAACTACGTAACTCTGATATTTGCCAAGGGATAGATAAGGATGGATCTTTTTATATCTTTGAAAACATAAAAGGTGTTTGAAATATTTCCATCCAAAACCTTCTTTTGACCCCTCATATCCCAACAGTTCTTAATTTCATTATCTTCCTCACTAGCAAACTTCCCTGAAACAGTGTCAATACGCTGTCTTCTCATTTCCCACTGAACTCACTGCAATTAATCTTTCCCCTCATTCCACACCTGTTTCTTATCCATGCTTTTGATGTTCTCCATGTTGCTAAATCCAGTGGTGAATCCTCAGTCCTCATTTTACTGACTGAGCAGCCACATTTGACATCGCTGGTGGCTCCTTTCTTTTGAAACTGTATCGGGCACCTGGGTGGCTCAATCGATTAAGTGTTTGCCTTAGGCTCAGGTCATGATCCTGGGGTCCTGGGACTGTGCCAAGCAATGAGCTCCCTGCTCACTGGGGAGCTCTCTCCCTACCCCTCCCCCTGCTTGTGTGTGCTGTCAAATAATAAATAAAATAAAATAAAATAATAAAATAAAATAAAATAAAATAAAATAAAAAACCGCACTTGGTCATCAGAATATCCTTCCATTTTTGTTTTGTTTCTGCCTCACTGCACTGCTGCTTCTCTGTTTTCTTTGCTGCATTCTACTGAGCTTTGTGACCTCAAATATTCGAGTCTCTCAAGGTATAGTTTTTGGATCTTTTCTCTTCTCTGTTTATATTCACTCACTTGAATTATTTCATTTTGACCAGACATTTGACTCTCAAACAGTATCTACCTTTCCCTTATGAAGGAGGGCATATATTACATGGAGCCTAAATAATGAATCTAGGAACACTGAAAAATTAATTATTAAAACAAAACAAAACAACAACAACAAACCCATTTTCAAAATATCATCAACTCTGCCTTCAATATGTGTCCTAATTTTGAGTGATCAATGAAATATTTTTGGTCCAAGCCACTATCATCTCTTACTTGGTCTACTGCAATTGGTTTTGAATGTGTCTCCCAGCTTCCCCTTTGGCTCTGTGATCATCCCCTACCCCTGCCCCCAAAATGACTTACAGTTTCACACAGAACAAAATTTGAAGTGCTTATCATGGGAAATAATGTTTTCAGTGGATGACTATTTTGCCTGTTTCTTTGCATCACTTCCCAATCTTGGCCTCACTCTACACCCAAGCTTACCTCCTTGTATCATCCCTGATCATGCTAAGTCCACTTGGGACTTGGCACAGGGTGCTGCTTTTGCTGGAAACACTTTCATCAGATAGCGTCGTGGCTTGCTTTCTCACTTCATTTAGGTTTTTCTATCCAATGTCACACCACCTAAGCCAAGAGCCCTTCCCTGAACCTCCATTGAACATAGGAACTCTGCCAGCCTTTTAATTCTACTTTATTCTCTGAGTCACTTTTCTTATATTAGAGCACATATCAATATTAATTACCTATTGATTCAGATTGTTGCCTTTCTTCAGTAGAAGGTAGGCTCTCTGATAGGGATTTTGCCTGTTTTTGCTGTTATAGTCAGGAGTGCCTGCCTATAGCAGGTGCTCAACAAGTATTGTTTTCAATGAATGAATGAATAGAAGAAATGGGAAACGGTTTTTAGGGTATTGGTTGGAAGAATTTCTTTTTTTTTATATATACTCTATAAATTGCTGATGTGGTTATATGGTTAATCAATGCTGTGACTCTTTACCCTGAGAATTCTGTGCTGCTCTGCTGAGCTCATTCAGGATAATGCAAGGGTCATTTCACATGCTTTTTGCTAGAAGAGTCTTTTCCTGCTCAGAGTTATAGTGGGAAGCCAGTCTGGCCCCATGAGAAAGGTGATTGCTGTGAAACTTGTCTCCTACTCCAGTGATTTTGGGTCTGGCATTGAACTTTTATATATTTTTATAATAAATTATTAAATAATTTAAATAAAAAATAAATACATAATATATTACTTATTCACAAAAGCAGGCTTATTTTTAACCCTGTCCAGTCATTTTCTGGAGCCTAGTTCCAAGAATCATTGTTTTGTTATTTTATGGGAGGCTGCTGGGGAAAGGTGTATAAAATGCTCTAAAACAAAGATATATTAGAAGTATTTCTGCTCTGGCCAAATTGTCTGAATATGACTTTGGAGTCATTATTTTCATTGGATATTTAGTACTTATCAAAATCATTTGCAGCCAAAATAAAATGTCAGTCAAAGGCATACATTTTACTGCTACAAATTCAAAATTTCATAGGATTTTTGTGATGTATATCTCTTCAAGGTACAGTTTGACAGGAATTAAATTAAATCTGCCATTTCAAATAAATCCTGAGGATGGAAAAATTATAGATAATTTTTAATATTTGGTAAATATATGTTTTTCTCTAGCAGTGAATGCTGCTATTGAAATAAGTAAAAGATATCACTAAAGAGAATGACACAGAAGTCCTAATAAATATTACAACAGAAAGATGATTAAAATTCTCCAACTGATTATCATAAGTTACAAAATTAATGTAAAAATTAATGGGGCTTTTTTGTTATTTAATTCATTAAAAATATTTCACATTTCATAAGTGAGGTGTTTGATAGACTTTTTGTGATATAAAATAAGTTGCAATAGTCAAAATATCCTTGTATGAGACTTAATTTTGAAGATTATAAAGAATAGTTTCAAAAGGAAATCCACATTCCATAAAATCAAATCATTTTAAACTTAAAATAGGACACCTCATTTGCGGTATAAAATCTTATTGGGTTGAGGCATACAAACTGTTCAATTTATGTGGAGGTTAGTTTTGTACAGACATGGAAAGAACCCACAAGTGAAAAGAAATGACTATAAGTATGGTTTTTTTGTCTTAGGTTGGAGGAACTTTAGGGAGATGTTACGGATTCACAGCGTGTGGCTTATGTGGGTAGAAGAAGAATAAATTGACTTGATCAGAAATTTAACACAACCCGGGAATATAACTGTGGTAACAGTGGTGCCAAATCAGGAAAGTCAGAGCCATACTTGTCAGTTCTGTTGTTTGTCATTAAGCCATGAAAAAAATACTAATGACTGGCAGGATTTTGAAAGCTGGTCTCCTCCCCCCACCCTCAGATTCTTTCATGGTCCAACTGACCAAGACATCACTGGATCAAGGGTTCATCTAAATTGTATACAAGGAGCAATAGGATTCCTTTTTACATTAGCGGGCTGCACTATAATTTAGAAGCTAATTTTTGTTCACTAAATTGAGCTATCACCATTTATGACCAAAATGATAATACTGTTTTAAGGATTTAATCAGAGCAATGAAGTAAATTGTAAATTTCATGAGTTGTTAATTATGTGTATGTATGTAGCAGTAATTATGTTCATTCATTCATTCATTCACATTATAGCAATATTCGCATTCATAGCAATATTTTTTGAGGTTTTGCATGTGGCAGGCTCTAGCCTGGAGGATATAATCATGAACAAGACAAAGTCCCTATTTTTTTTTTTAATATATTGAGCTGATTTTTTAAAAGATTTTATTTATTTGAGAGAAAGAGAGTGAGTGAGAGAGAGCATGAGAGGGGAGAAGGTCAGAGGGAGAAGCAGACTCCCCACGGAGCTGGCAGAATCATGTGGGACTCGATCCTGGGACTCCAAGATCATGACCAGAATCATGTGGGACTCGATCCTGGGACTCCAAGATCATGACCGGGCTTAACCAACTGAGCCACCCAGGCGCCCAACAAAGTCCTTATTCTAATGCAGCTTAGAGGCTGGCAGAGTGGGATAGATGCTAAGCAACTAAACATGTACATATATGAAAATTTAAATTTCAGTTTGCCCAGGAAAAGCAAAAGTAAGCTAAGAACACTGTAGACAGACTTGTTTTATTTATTTATTTATTTATTTATTTATTTATTTATTTATTTATTTTCAGTAGACCGTACGCCCCAAGTGGGGCTCCAATTCACTACCCTGGGATCAAGAATTACATGCTCTACCAACTGAGCCAGCCAGGCACCCCTAGAGCAGTTTGAAAAACTAGAATCAAGACCTGAAGACAGGAGGGGACAAGCCTGCAGGTATGTGGAAGGACTTCTAGGTGGAAACACAGTAAGTGTCCAGGTGTTGAGGTAGAATATTCTGGGTATTGTCTGGAGAAAGCAATGAAGCAGGTGTGCGGGGGCAGAGTGGATGAGGAGGGGAGTTATGTACATTGACTTAAAAAGGTTGTGTGTATTGGGGGTACATGGTGCAGAGGGTGTAGGACTTTTAGACCACTGTAATGATTTTGGCTGTTAACATAGGATGAGATAAGAATTCATTACAAGGTTTTGACCAGATGAGAGATACAATCGGGTTTGTTTTAAAGGAATTACCCTGCAGTGTGGAAAATAAATAAAGATGAGAAGAAAAAAGGGAAACTAGAGAGCAATTTTATGCAGAGAAGGTAACTATATCTTTGAGATAATGGAAGTGGTCAGATTCAGGATATATTTAGAAGGATAAGTGATAGGTCTTCTGTTGGATTGAGCCTATAGTGTGACATTGAGAAGACTAGGATGACTAAGGCTTCTGAACAACTGGGAGGATGAGATGGTCATTTAGTGAGATACAAAGTGTTCTGGGAGAAGCAGCTCTTTAATCCATTTTGAGTTAATTTTTGAATACAGCATAAAGTAGGGGTCCAGCTTTATTCTTTTGCATGTGGATATCCAGTTTTTCCAGCAATGCTTGTTGAAACGACTGCCCTTTCCTAATTGAATGGTCCTGGAATCCTTGTTAAAATTCGTGACCATTTATGGGAGGGTTTGCTTCTGGGTTCTCTCTTCTGTTGCACTGGAATATGTGTCTGTCTTGATGACAGCACCAAAGCTTTATTGCTAAAGCTTTGTAGGAAGTGTTGAAATCAGCAAGTGTGAGACCTCTAAATTTCTTTTCTTTTCTTTTTTTTTCTTTTCTTTTCTTTTCTTTTCTTTTCTTTTCTTTTCTTTTCTTTTCTTTTCTTTTTCCAAATTGCTTTGGCTGTTCAGGGTCCCTTGAGATGCTCTGTGAATTTTAGGATGGAATTTTCTATTTCTGCAGAAAAAAAAAAGTCTGAGATTTTGATAGGGATATTATTGAATATATAGATCCTATTGTATAGTATTGATATCTTAATGATACTAAGTTTTCTAGTCCATGAACACAAATGTCTTTCCATTTATTGGTATCTTCTTTAACCTCTTATAGCAACATCTTGTAGTTTTCAGTCTTTGCCTCCTTGATGAAGTTTCTTACTATTTAATTTTTTTGTGATGCCATATTATTTTTTATTTTTAAGTTTCTTCTCCAGGTTTATTGAGATATAGTTGATATACACCATTGTGTATTTTTAAAATGTACTAAGTGATGATTTGATACATGTATATATTGTGAAATTACTAGAATAAGGCTAGTTAAATTACAATTTGATGCTATTTTAAGTGGAGTGGCATTCTTAATTTCCTTTTTGGATTGTTCATTGTTAGTGTATGGAAATGCAGTTGATTTTTGTTGAAACCTTTTTTCCCCCCCATATAATAGCTCTAAAAATCCTGGAAAACTATGGTCCTGTAGCACACAGCTTAGAAAATATTACCCAGAGGGATGTACTAATTTTTGTTGTTGCTGTTGTTGCAAAGTCTTTCTTTAAAATTCGTTGCTTTTCCATGTCATTTGGGGAACTTTGTTTATGTCACTTTTCACATTTATGATAAATCATATTCTTATTTATTTTGAAGGAAAAGACTCTAAAGAATTTGAATAATGTCTTTAGTCATATAAAAGTTGATTTACGCATCTACCAGAGTTCCCTGTTTACCTCCATCTCATTATTCAAAGGACAAAGTTTAAATCTAAGTTCTACTGTATATGAACTATATGACTTTGAAGATTTTGCTTCATGATTCTGAACCTAAACTTTCTAATCTGTACAACAAATTAACAATGCTGGAATTATCTTTTGTTTTAATCAAAGGACACATATATGTCTGTTTCACTATGGGAGTGTTTTAAATTGGAGATGAAGAATGTGTATTGCCTTTAGACTCTGCCATTGGTTCATTTTTCAAACTGAAGTATAGTTGACATGCAATGTAATATTAGTTTCAGATGTCCTACGTAGTGACTGGACAGATGTATGCATTACGCAGCATAGCAAATGTAGTTATCACTTTTTCACCCTACAATGTTATTTCAGTATTATTATTATTATTATTTTTTTTTAAGATTTTATTTATTTGACAGAGGGAAACACAGCAAGAGAGGGAACACAAGCAGGGGGAGTGAGAGAGGGAGAAGCAGGCTTCCTGCCGAGCAGGGAGCCCGATGTGGGACTCGATCCCGGGTCTCTGGGATCATGACCTGAGCTGAAGGCAGTCGCTTAACCAACTGAGCCACCCAGGTGTCCCGTTATTTCAGTATTATTGACTGTATTCCTCATGGGGTACTTTTCATACTTGAAACTATTTATTTGTACTTTTCATACCTGAAACTATTTATTTACAAACTGGAAGTTTGTATTCTTTAATGCCCTTCCCCAATTTTGCCCATCCCTCCCAGCTCCCTCTTCTCTGGAAACTAAGAGTTCATTCTCTATTTACAAGACTGTTTCTAGTTTTTTTTTGTGTGTGTTTGCTCATTTTTTAAAAGATTCTTTCTTTTTAAAAGATACGTTTATTTATTTGAGAAAGAGAGAGAAGGTAAAAAAATGATCAGGGGAAGGAGTCTTCAAGTAGACTCCCCGCTGAGCATGAAGCCTGACGCCAGGCTTGATTTCACACCCATAAGATCATGACCTGAGCCAAAAGCAAGAGTCAGACATTCAACTGGCTGAGCCACCCAGGTACCCTCCTCATTTGTTTTTTTTTTTTTTAATTTCACATAGAAATTAATTAATGATATTATTAAACCTTATAATTTGCATATATCTCATCTTTCCATGAATGAAGAACTAAGTTTTTTTTAAGTCTAGTTAACTTAGGATATAAAATCATATCATATTTGCCTTTCACTTTCTCACTTATTTCACTTAGTATAATGTTCTCTAATTCCATCCATGTTGTCATGAATAGCAAGATCTTATTATTCTTTATGCCTGAATAATATTCCATTATATAAATAGATCTATTTCATATCTTCCTGATCTATTCATTTATTGATGGACACTTAGGTTGCTTTCATATCTTGAATACTGCAATAAATGTCACGGTACATGTATTTTTTCAAATTGGTGTTTTTGTCTTTGGGTAAATACCCAGTAGCGGACTACTGGATTGTATGGTATTTCTGTTTTTAATTTTTTGAGGAAACCCTGTACTGTTTTCCACAGTGGCTGCACCAAGTTACATTCCATCCAATAGTGCTTGAGGGTTCCCTTTTTACCACATCCTCACCAACATGTGTTATTGCTTCTCTTTTTGATTCTAGCCATGCTGACATAAGTGTGAGGTGATATATCATTGTGGTCTCGATTTGCATTTCCCTGATGATGAGTCATGTTGAGCATCTTATCATGTGTCTGTTCGCCATCTGGATGTCTTTTTTTGGAAAAATATCTATTCAGATTTTCTGCTCCCTTCTTACTTAGATTGTTACTTTTGCTTTCTTTGCTTTAAGAGACATACCTAGAAAAAAGCTGTTAAGGCTGATGTCCAAGACATGACTGCTAATATTTTCCTTTAGGAGTTTTATGGTTTCAGCTTACATTTAGATTTTTTAAAAAAGATTTTATTGATTTATTTGCAGAGAGAAACACAGCTAGAGAGGGAACACAAGCAGGGGGAGTGAGAGAGGGAGAAGCAGGCTTCCCACAGAGCAGGGAGCCCGATGCGGGGCTTGATCCTGGGACCCTGGGATCATGACCTGAGCCGAAGGCAGTCGCTTAACCAACTGAGCCACCCAGGTGCCCCTGCATTTAGATTTTTAATCCATTTTGAGTCTATTTTTGTGTATAGTGTAAGAAAAGTGGTCTAGTTTCATCTTTTGCTTTGCTGTTCATTCTTTATGTCCTAAGTTAACTAGACTTAAAAAAAATTTAGTTCTTCATTCATGGAAAGATGAGATATATACAAATTATAAGGTTTAATAATATCATTAATTAATTTCTATTATTTAGGTTGACAGTATTGCTGGACTTGTTAATTTCCCTGAGATGGTCTGACAGCTGACATTTGAAAGCACAAAATGGGTGATACTTTCTGAGGTTGGGGAGTTGGATGAGACATTCCTAAGCATGATTGCTAAGAAACACTGTTTGAGCAAACTAGTAAGTAAGAAAGAATCAGAACCTTGCTTTTTGGTAGCCATCTTCCCTTCTTTTCCTTTTTAAACTCAGCCATTTTTCTATAGCCCTATGCACGTGTGAGAATAAATTCACTGTTGAGAATAAAACACTATCGCTGCCTTTGAAATCATTGACTACACAGGCTTGAGTGGAGATTTTTTTCTCTTTCTCTTATTCAAACTTGTGGAACAGATTTGCCATGAAATATTGTAATTATTCTTTTCTTTAATCTCAGTTCTCTCAGGGAAGTTTAAGGTAACTTCTTATCACTAGCCTTAGAGGTGGCATGGTTATTATCTTCACAGTGATAACGTGCTTTCTGCGTATAGCATATGGTTGTAGTCATTTCCCTAAAGGGCTTAGGAGCAGGAAAGTCCATTCCAGGGTAAAAATGCCCTAATGAGAAATATCAGCAGTGTGCAATGACTCATTCCTTGACTCTGGTTGAAGGCAGGAAGAAAAGGAAAGAGTCCCCGAGAAGTATTATTAGAGGTGGTATCAGCACTTGTATCGTTCCAGGTGCCTTCCCTGTGTTTCTGATGGGCCTCTGGTGTCTGGAGACAGCTCTGCCTCTTGTGCAGGCTCAGTGAGAGGGCAGAATTCTCTAATTCCACACCATCCCTTCATCCCACAAACCAAAGCCCTCAGTGCCAGCAGGGTTCTCTCCGTCAAAACCACAGATGCTCAGGGACCCGCTCATCCTTTTTTTCTTTTATTTGTGTATTTACACAGTTGCTCAGCAGCATGAGTAAGGCAATTCTGGAGATACAGAAATGAAAAAAATATAATTTCTGACCTCAAGGAATCCTCATTCTGTTGAGGTGATGAATTTTTAATTCTACTATAATATAATTATGTGACTGGGGCGGGGAGGAGGGACATCTTATCCATGAGGGGGAGGGAGGAGGTTATAATTGACATTAAAGGCTAAGTGCAGTTTCCCTAATTTAAAGAGTGGAGTTTAGAATCCTAGGCATTGTAGATAGCTTACACAAAAGCACAGGCATTGTAGATAGCTTACACAAAAGCACAAGGAGATTTGGTGGTGGTGTTTGAGGATGAACATCACTCAGGTGGTTCCTCTTGAATATCTGCCGTGAGTGGCCAGGCTGCTGCCTGGTCCTAGTTGGTGAAAGAATAGGTGCTTCCCCAGGCGTGGGAGCATCCAGCTGGGAACCCAGCCCGATGTTCTGGCATGGTGCGAGGGTCCAGGTCCACTTCCAGAAAGGAGCTGAAAACCTAGTCTTCTTTTTCTTTTCTTTTTTTTTCAGATTCTATTTATTTGACAGAGAGAAACACAGCTAGAGAAGGAACACAAGCAGGGGGAGCGAGAGAGGCAGAAGCGGGCTTCCTGCCGAGCAGAGAGCCAGATGTGGGGCTTGATCCTGGGACTCCCCCATGGTGACCTGAGCTGAAGGCAGACGCTTAACGACTGATCGCCCCAGCTGCCCCTGGAATCCTACTCTTGATTCCCTTGCATGAATCTTCTGGAGTGATCAGACTTATGTTTATGACTCTCTTGGCTTCTGCATCACCTTGTGGTCTACATGCCTCATAGATTGTCAACATCTCACTGAGATGAGATCTTCACACATTGTGTGGATGACTTACCTTTCCCCTGAGACTCATCATTCTACTCTTACTCCCTGCAGGCTTCCTTCTGCCTCCTCTTAGGTGAGTGTCCTCCTAAGTCCCACATAATGGCCAGCTGGCAGACATAGTCCTGCACCTCAAGTTACATCTGGGTCTTCCCTGGATAGAAAGAGATTGTTCCAGAAAGAAGTTATCGTTTAAGACTTTATTTATTTATTAAAGATTTTATTATTTGAGAGAGAGAGGGAGAGAGCATGAGCAGAGTAAGGGGCAGGCTTCCCAAGGAGCAGGGAGCCCAACATGGGGCTCGATCCTAGGACTCCAGGATTATGACCTGAGCTGAAGATAGACACTTAACCAACTGAGCCACCCAGGCGCCCCCTCATTTCAGACTTCAAAGGGAATTGAAGACGTAAGGGGATTATAAATGACCAGTAGGAAAATAAAACAGGAAAGAGTAGTGAAAAGGAGGAACCAAATGCAAAAAATAGTAAAGTGGGGCATATATAGTTGAAATGATGGCTCCAAGCCTTCTAGGAAGGGATATGGATACATTGGTTGTCTGGACAGATAAATGGCAACTGTGGCTTGACAAATGTATTTTGCAATAATGATTTAAAAAAAAAAATCCCCATCTATTCATCTTTTTTACAAACTTCACCATTAGATCTCTCAATTACAAAAAGGAATCCTGGTAGTAGTGGCTATTTACCTTTTTGGTGTAGTCTGAACACATTCCAGGAAACCAGGGCTCACCCCAATGTCCCGCCAGACCTGGGAATTGGGCACACATGGAACCTGGAAGTGCCAGAATCCCAATTCCAGCACTGCTCATCCACTTAACCCAACGTGACCCACTTATTGGAAAGGAAAAAAAATCAGACATGCCAGTCATTTGATAACACTACAGTAGAATATTCACAGCCTCACACCTTTGGCAGGGATTGGTAAAGCCTCGACCAGGTAAAATCCAAACTGTTCGGAAGTCCCTAGGGGACACCAAGACAGCTGTTAGGGGTCAAAGTTCCTTTTGCTCCAGATACAAATGTTGGGTACTCTACTCAAGAATTTTGTGCACTTTTTTATGAGTTTTCCCACAGAGCTCCCCCATCCCTTTTTTGGTCAGTTACAAGATGCTAATATGCTAATCTCGGCCTAGACAGGGATCATAAATATTCAAATCAATTCCATGTAGTGCTTGTTATGTGCTTGGTGGTAGCTCTAATAGAAGATGCATAAAACCACAGTTCTGATCCTCAGAGAAGCAGGCTAATTGCTTGGGAGGAATGCTAAAATTTAGGTATGCTGTTGCCTTACGTTCATATGGGAATTATACCTTGAAATACTGAAATGTGGGGTAATGTGTGACAAAGGACTCAGACGAGCATCCCACATAAAGATTTTTAGTATTTATGTGTATGTAGCAGGTCACATCACTGTGGGTTCATGGTAAGACAGGAAGTTTTTGTGAATGAATTGAGACTTCAGGGGATTCGAAGAATGAATGGGAGCTCAGTAGACTGACTAGTGCTTGGGAACACATTTTAAAAAGAAAAACAGCTGAGAGTCTCAGAAGGCTGAAGGAAGATAGGTTGTCTCCTTGAATGGCAGACAGGGAGAGGTAATGTTGGCACATCATGTTAGGGGCAAATTGTGGGAGGCCATGAAGATGAGATATTTGATCTTTATTCTGAGAAATTGGAAACCAAAATTATTTGAGCATGGCACTTGTGAGTAGGTACATTTATTTGCTAATTTCTTAAAGATAAGGAGGTTGAGATGTACCAACTTCCATTTGTAAAATAAAGAAGTCACAGGTGCCTGAGTATCTCAGTTAGGTAAGCCTCTTGATCTCAGTTCAGGTCTTGATCTCAGGGTCATGAGTTCAAGCCCTGTGTTGGGCTCTATGATGTTCATGGAGCCTACTTAAAAAAAAATAGAAATAAAAAAAATAAAATAAGTCATGAGGATATAATGCACACCAGGGGGCTGTAGTCAATAATATTGTATTACAAATTAGAAAGTTGCTAAAGAACTAATCATAAATGTTCCCATCACAAGAAAAAAAATGTAACATTTTACAATGATAGGTGGCAAATAGACTTAAATGTCATCATTTTTCAATATATACAAAAACTGAATCATTAATGTTGTATACATGATTCTAGTATAATGGTATCTCAACTATACCACAATTTAAAAAAAGTATGTTAGACGTGGAGAATAGAGAAGGCAAGGAGAGAGGTTGATGGGATGGTGAAGCAATCTGGTGGAACATAAATATTCTTTATTAATTAAAGTTGTGGCAGCAAGAATAGAAATGATCAGAAAAAAATAATAGCTAACACAGATCCACTATAATGTGGCAGATATGTTTCTAAGTCTTTTTTTTTTAAGTTGTATTTATTTATTTGACAGAGAGAAACACAGCTAGAGAGGGAACACAAGCAAGGAGAGTGAGAGTGGGAGAAGCAGGCTTCCTGCCGAGCAGGGAACCCCATGCAGGGCTCAAACCTGGGACACTGGGATCATGGCCCAAGTCGAAGGCAGACGCTTAACGACTGAGCTACCCAGGTGTCCCGTTTCTAAGTCTTTTATTGTATTACTTATTTACTCCTTGCAGAAATGCTCTATGTGGTATGTACTGTTATAATCATCCCCATTTTTACAGATAAGGAAACTGAGGAAGGGATCATATAACCACCTCATGGCATATAAGTCGTCAGTGGTAACAGCCTGGATCCCACCAGGCAACAGGACTACTTAGTGCTCTCAGCTGCTAAATCCCATTGCCTCTGGGATGGGTAAAGGAGTATCTGTAAATGTACAGAGTATTTGGGAATTCTATATTGTATGTGAAGACAAGCAGCAACATCTCTTGTCCCTTGGTTAGCTTTTAGTAACCGTTTATTCAACATGGTGTGTCATGTGAGTTAAGGATAGATAATGAATGTTTAAAATGGAATGATAGGAGATAAATTTTTACATATCTTTGAATTTCCTTTCAAAGGATAGAGATATCTTAAATCTGTTTAACCAAATACCTCTAAATGATAAGCATCGGTATTTTTTTAGGTATAAATTTGTTTTTTGAGGTGCTTTTCAGAATTGCAATTGAAAATGTAAATAGTTGATTCATACTGTATGCAGAACCCAAATGAAGACTTCTGTACATGTTAGATTAGTTAATTTTGGGTTATGTAGTAAAACCCACATGTTTTCCTTTATAAGGTGGGCAATTTGCCAAAAAGCTTTTGGTACATTTGCAATTTGCCAAAAATCATTAGTAGCTTACTAATTCACCAATAAATAGCCTGCCTTCAGATTTACTGTAATATGAATAGTCAGTCCTTATTTTTCAAGATAGAAAAAAAAAAAACCTACGGAGAAAAGTATTTTTTTTATCACTTCTCTGGTTCTTATTTTTTATTTAAGTGCTGCATTGTACTTCTAAAGGGAAGACAGTCTCACATTTGGCATCTGTTATTAAATATGTGGTTTGCACCTTCTTTGAGGGTAAATTTTTAAGCTGTTTCATAAAAATGCTAACAATTTTATATTAATAACTAATCAAACTAATGAAGTGTAGAATATTTTAATTAATGTCATATTTGATTGGACTTGTTCTGAGCTTAATGATGGAACCGATATTAAAGACTTCAAAATGAATATTTCATTGGTCTTTTCCAAATTATTTCACTTAACTTGATTCTTAGTTTGAAACATATTTTATTTCAATAAGGAAGTGCAGCAAGGATGTATTTTTTCTTTCCAAAAGAATGGATTGACTTTAGTTTTTTAAATAAAAACCAAAAATGGGATGCCTGGGTGACTCAGTCAGTTAAGCATCTGCTTTGGCTCAGGTCATGATCCGATGGTCGACTTTGGCATCGGGCTCCCTGTCAGCAGGGAGCCTGCTTCTCCCTCTCCTCCCCACTTGTGCTCTCTGTCACTCTTTCTCTCTCACAAATGAAGAAATAAAATCTATTAAAAAATAAAGAAAAACCTGGGGCGCCTAGGTGGCTCAGTTGGTTAAGCAACTGCCTTCAGCTCAGGTCACGATCCTGGAGACCCAGGATCGAGTCCCACATCGGGCTGCCTGCTTGGCAGGAAGCTTGCTTCTCCCTCTCTCATTCCCCCTGCTTGTGTTCCCTCTTTAGCTGTGTTTCTCTCTATCAAATAAATAATAAAATATTTTTAAAAAATAAAGAAAAACCAAAAATGATCTCATTAGTACATAATGGCATATGATAACTCTTTAAGAAAATTGAAATTTTCATTTGTTGTATTGGGATATTTGGGACATGTTGGATATTCTAGTGCAAAGGTTCAAGTTCTTTTATTTGTGATTATTTGCAAGGGAGGACAATGATATAAAAGACTTTTGACAAAAGAGGCTAGCCTTTCAGAAAAATAGCCTTTTCTTTCTAGGACTTTTCAAAATTTGCTTTGGGGGCACCTGGGTGACAGTCAGTTGAGCGTCTGACTCTTGGTTTTGGCTCAGGTTGTTATCTCAAGTTCATGAGATCCAGCCCTGCAAAGGGCTCCAGGCTGGGCATCTCAATTGCTGCTTGAGATTCTCTCTCCTTCTCTCTTTGCCCTCTCCCTCCTCTGCCTCTGCTCTCCTTCCCCCCACCCGCTCTCTCTCTAAAATTTAAAGAAAAAAAAATTTTTTTTTTTTGCTTTGGAAGTTCTGTTAGTCATTTATTTAATTTCTCTCCAGGGTTATATGTTTTAATAAACCATTTGAAAAGGATTTATTTTCTGTGTGAAAGACCTCAGGGTCTCTGTAACAGGCAGATAGAATAGGCAGAGTGACCTTCAGAATTGCTTTGAGGTCAAATGCTAAACTGATTATTCGTTGAGTCTAAAGTCACTAGAATTAGCTATAGTAAAGAAAGACAGAAAAAAACAAAAAAATGTGCTTCCAAATGGAATTCATTGTGTGTTTACTCAATGATTTCTAAGATAAAATAGAAATATTTTGCCGAATAGATTATTTTGTGGCATAGAAATAAAAACTGGCCCAGATTTAGAGTAGCCTAAAATAAAGTCTAAGTTGTGATAATTATTGCTGACTTTCTAGTGATTGTAGATCTTAAGATAGGAATATAGTTAGTTTCTCCATGTACATAACATTAAATTATTAAATAGAAAAGTACAAAAGTTTAGCTATGACCTTATTGTGAAGTTTATGTGGGCTACATGAGCTGCTGAGTATAGGTGCATGAGAAAGGCAATAAATCAGATCAAAAAATAATATTTCTGATTATAAAAATAATATAAGTGCAATTCAGACAATTTGAAGTTATGGAGAAGTAGAAGGAAGAAAAAAAACTATAACATGCAGTCTGGAAATAACTTTGATTAACTCTGTTGTATTCCTTCCAGTATTCTTTATTTTCACATATAAATGCAGCTGATCTGGATCATATTTAATTATTGTCTTATTCTTTGTGCATTTTTCATCTAATATTATATATGGAACATACCATTAAAATTCTTTGAAAATTTAATTTTTAATAACTGAGAAACAATCTAGATATAATATAATTCATTTAATCAATCTGCTGTTTGGATATTTAATTTCTTTCTACCTCATCCCTTTTGCAAATAATGCATTAGTAAACATCTTGATAAATAGATCTTTGTCATCACTATCTTATTATTTCTGTAGATTTGATTTGTAGGGCTTGAACTACTGGGTTATTTACTTATTAAATAATTTCTGCAAGAAATATCCTTTGAAAGCCAGCTTTGGGCTATGAAACATTTTTAAGTATTTTGATACATATTATAACATTGCCTTCCAGTGTGGTTATACCAGTTTACTGGTGATTATTCCAATACCTCCCTCCTGGTATTTATGCCCTTGGGTAGTCCCTTCCATAATGAGTAGGGTGGACCTGTGTAAACCCATATGATATTATGGAAATGAAGGTTAGTAGGAGAGGACGTTGTGGTATCTTCCTTGCCGCCTCTTGGCTCACATGCAGGAGCAAGGAGCCATACCATGGGAACACTTAAGCAGCCCCAAGGAGAGGTTTATGTCGTGAGAACCTGATGCCCCATTGCAAGAGCCAGCAAGGACTTGAGTCCTCTAGCCAACAGTCATCTGAATGTGCTATCTCTCAAGCATCCTCCAGGACTGGCTCAGCCTTCAGATGACTGCAGTCCTGGCCAGCACCTTCATGGCCACCTCGTGAGAACTCCTGAGCCAGAACTGCTGAGTAGCTAAGCCACTACTTGATCCTTGACCCTCAGAAACCATGTACAATAATAAATATTTGTTGTTTTCTTTACATTTCTAGGATACTTTGTTACACATCAATAGATAAATAATACCCACTCCTACCAGCAGTTGCCATAGTGCTTGCTGACATTGTCATTTTTAAGCTAACTGGCAGATAAATATTATATTATTGTTTTAGTTAATGATTTTCCTGTGTTTAATCATATTTTTTTCACTTCCAGTGGTGATTTATGTCTCCTCATTGTTTTTAAAATTAGAATGTCAGTTTTTTTCCTTGAATTTCCATCAAGAACCAGTACAACAGTATAAAGGTACCAATAAGAACCACAAGAAAAACCTCAGAAATGCATGATTCAAGGATTTTGCAAGATTAACAAAGAGTCAAGATCTAGACCAAAACTAACCCCTAAAGATGCAGTTTAGCATTTCTCCTGGTACCCTCTTGGATCATCAAAGCAGCTGTCGCAGATCATATATTCCAAAATGACAGATTAATATTTCCTATCTATATGCTCTTCCTACCACATGAATTTGACATTCCCTCCGTTGAGTGGTTGGGTCTATAATCTGCATCACTTTGAGCCTGGAAGACTTGAGACTGCATAAGTGCAAGTGACCGTGCATTAAATGTGAGTTTTGAAGTTAGTTCATAAAAGATGCTAAGTTCCTTCCTGAGTCTCTCTCTCTTTTTTTATTTTAAAGATTTTATTTATATATTTGACAGAGAGAGACACAGTGAGAGAGGGAACACAAGCAGGGGAAGTAGGAGAGAGAGAAGCAGGCTTTCCACTGAGCAAGGAGCCTGATATGGGGCTGGATCCCAGAACCCTGGGATCATGACCCGAGCCAAAGGCAGACAACAACTGAGCCACCTAGGTGTGCCTCCTTCCTGATCCTCTTTTGATGCTTCCTCTTGGAACTCAGCTACTCTGTTGCAAGGAAGTCAAAACTAGCCCACTTGGAGAGGTCACAGCCAGTAGCTCAGCAGAGCTCCCAGTCAGCAACCACCATCAACTGCCAATTATGTAAGTGGAGATACCTCCAGAAAATTCTAGCTTTGAGCCACTGCACCCCCTTAATCTTCAAGTCTTCTCAGATGAGGCTGTGACCGTCTTGGAGCAGAAACAACAAAGTCTACTCTGCCATAGTTGAATTCCTGACCTATAGAATTTGTGAGCATAGTAAAATCCTAGGTTTATGTCTCTAAGTTTTGGTTTGTTATATAGCAGTAGTAACTGGAACAGCAACCATATAAGGAAAAGTAGGTTAGGCAGATGTTTTTAATCACCATTTTACTTGCGGAAGTATAGGAGAGAGAGAGAGAGAGAGAGAGAGAGAGAGAGAGAGAGAGAGAGAGAGACACGGAGAGAAGTGACATTTTCAGAGTTTCCAAATAAGTTTATGTCAGTTCAATAGTGGACTATTTTCACCACAGGATACACTTTTAAAGATATAACTAGTGATAAAAATAAAATGGAAATATTTTATGCTCAGTGACTCATTCAGAAATATTTATTGAATAATGCTAGCAGATTGAGGTTTTTGTGGCAAAATAGTGAGCAAAAAGAAGGTATGGACTCCACCTGCCTGGGAATTATAGGTCAGCACAGGAGACCTTCATCAGATCATCATACACATACATAAATGTTGACAAGTGGGTACATCAAATAAAGGAGATTGTAACAGTACTCTAAGAGCAATACCAAATCGATTGTGGTCAGGAAAATGTGACTGGCATTTGACTTGAGAACTGAAGGATGAATAGTTTGTGTTTAGCTGTACTTAGGTTTTCTTTTCACATGTTACTTAGTTTTTTATTTGTTGGTTCGCTTTTCACCATCAAATTATATGCCGCTTTAGACCAGAAAATGTACTTTCTATTTCACTTGAATAACTCCATGGAGCATAATTATACTCATAGTTATGCTCAGGCTTCTGCAAGTGGCACAGTGGACTTAAGGATAATTCAGCTTAGGGTTCCATTTCTATAGTTGTTTTATGATGCTGTTTTCCTGTCACTCACCTCCAGGTTTTAGCTCAGGTCTCTGTGTCACCTGTACCAAGCTGTTCTGGTAAGTGTGAAGCCAGTGCATTGGGACACGGATCTTCAGTGGAGGCTTCAATTGGCTGATGCATTTATTTGGCAAAATAATGGCTTGTGTCCACTAATAACATTAGTACTTTCTGTGCTATGAAGTATACAAGGAGGACTTAGTGATTATGAATTGGCAAGACAAACTGGTAAGAGTTTATAAAGATTTACAGAACTGAACTTATTCTTACTAATAGTCTAAAAATGGAAAGAAAGTGATAGAGGGGTGGGATTCAAAATCCTAAAATTCTCTAAAACACATTTTACAACATACAGCCCTATTAAGATTCTTGATATTCTATAATTTTTATGAAAGAGTTGAAACTATAACAGAAAATTCTAGTAGGCCCAGACTTGGAATGTCTGATGGAATGCCGAGGATATGCAAGATGATGGGGGCAGGGGGAAGATGGAAGGGAGCATGAGACAGAACACCATAATTCAGTCAAGCATTTGTACTCCATCAGGGCTATCAAGAACAGATGTTCTGAGATGAACATCACTCCAGAATTGCTCTCTGATTTATGACCTCCTTTCTTTTGGAAGATCTATCTGTTGTGGTTCTATAACTCTCCTAAACTTGCCGAAATAGTCTGTTTATCTTCTTGTCAGAGACTTCAGCTCTCTAAGGATTGAGTAGAGGTTGAGGTGAACAGAATAATATCAGGGGATTTGACATATTGGGGTTGGGGACCAAGAGATGCCATGAAAGGGGAGTCTCTTCTGGCTTAGGTTCTGATTTGTACCAGGGGCAAGTGGGTGGCACAGCAGACTTTCTAGTAGTTTGAGTTAAATTAGAGCTGTTCCTTTCAGTTGAAGTTAACTCATTCACTCTAATCGTTTGATGACAGGAAGGAAATACAGTCATATCTGAGGCTTGAAAAAGGATATTTGAGATATGAGATAAGATTATGGGCACTTACCCCATGGTGATGTGATTTGGGAGGTCACAGTGCCAAAAGTCTTATAAGAATAGGGTTTCTGTTTAAAGGAAGTTAGGGGAAAGGCTATTGTTCTATATTCAAGATCACTAGTAAGCCAACAAAATTAGTTTTAAATCTGTTTAATCAGTCAATGACAGTTTTGTAGTTATTGCGGTAGTTTAAACTTCTTTAGTTGACTAATGACTAATCATCTGAGTTAAACACAAACCTAAAATCTAGCCACAAATGACAGCTTCACACTTTGAAAGTCAGATAGTTGATGGTGAACTCATTCCAGTGATTATGCGTCTAAGGTTGATGTTAACTCAGTCCCTGTTGTTAGCTCAGTACCATCTCTGTAACAGGTAAAAACATGCTTACATAAACTCATTCCTGCTGACATAACCAACACAAGTCTGAACACTTTCTGAAAACCATGTGTTAAGTGAGCAACTTCCTTTGCCCAAAAGACTGCTTGGTCAACACAGCTCTTCTTTATTTAGGTAAATGGTAAATTCAGTTTTTAGTTTTAGGTACCAAGTAGTGGTCTCTTCCTATGATAGTTTCAAAAGGCATTGAGTGTACCATGGAAATCCAGAAAGGAGATGTATTGGGCCCTTTGTGTGTCATATTGCACTAGGGACCAGACCTCTGATAGATGGTTGTTGAGAGGACCTAAACTCTTCTGGACTGTGTTTGTATAGTCAATATTCATGAAAGAGAGTGATAGTGTCTTCTAGAGTCAAAGGCAGCATTGTTTCGTGTACTAAGAGTAAGGAGGCAGATCTTTAGAAGACAGCAGATCAGGGTAGAGAAAATCGGGTCCTGAATTAACAGAGTAACAAGGGAGATAAGGAGAATGCTAACTGTGCTATACATCTTCCATTTGTCTCTCTGTCGCCTGTTTTGGAGTGGTAGTACCCAGAAGCTGTACTGCTTGGACTACATCAATGTGTATTTCTATTCTCTGGATTCCAGTTTTGTTCAGACAGTGATATGTGCAGGCTGAATATCAGTGGAGTGACAGCATGAGATCAGGTTATTTATACCCTGCCTTCCACCTCCACCAGCTTCTTCTGTTGGGAATCACTGTGGTCTTGCTGGGGCCCAGGGCTCTAACTCCTATTAGGCCTAACCTTTTCCAGGTGGCTTCCTATTTCCATTATCATTTCTTCCTTTTGTTGGCCCTTCAGTCCTGGGGGTAGTAATGGGTTCTCTCCATATTACCATATTGACACCTCTATTAACCTCTCCTCAAATTGCCCAATTTGAGTGCGCCATCTACTTCTCACCAGAACCTCCTCAATACCCTACTGAATGGGTGACACAAAGGCAGAAAAGATGGGACTTGGTGACTGACTGAATGTCAGGGGCAGAGGAAGGGAGGAAGCAGAGTGGGTGCTGTTTAGGGGAATAGAAGCTGTTTGCAGAGACCAGAAGACTACGGGAAGGTTTAGAAGGAACACTGGCAAATAAATTTTAAGGATATTATATTTAAGGAGAAGGCAGTTAAAATACAAGATTGGCACCCAGAGCAGAAAGCAAGACGGGGGGGTATAAATATATTCCTCTACATAGGAGAATATGGAAGGTATGGGAGTGACTGAAAACAATCAAGGGAGACTCTAGATCTTCTAAGCTAAGCCTTATTAACCAAGCCTCAGTTTAGATAGGAAAGAGAGTCATCATCCAAAGACATACAGTTCACCAAGTCTAAATCAAAGTAATTAAAGTATCTACTTGAATTGCCCAAATTCTATGAAGGAGATAAAACCTACCCCATAAAGTCTTGAAATCTTTTTTTCATCGAGCCTTTCCCACCCACAGTAGTTTTCCCCTCATTGCAGGACCTTCCTTCTGCAAATTATATGCCTGTCATAAAACTTCTTTTCTTGACATCCCTCTATTTATCACTCTCCCAATTCCTTATCACAGTGATGACAGGAGGTCATATTTTGGATATATTCTGGAGGTAGAGCCAGGAGAATGTGCTGACAAATATGATTGGGGATGTGAGAGAAGGAGACAACTTCTCCCAGGCACGTGAGTGTGCAAGTGTGCATAAGTGTGTGTTTATGCATATGTGTGTGTGTGTGTGTGTGTGTGTGTGCGCGTGTGTGTGTTGGGTTGGATTGACAAATTGCCACTGATCCTTTATCTGTGGAGAGGATGAAACTTGAAATAGCCCTGGAACAGCCTGACTGAAAGTCAATATTCTTACCAATCTGTATTCCATAATTACTTCTCAGGACCTTGAAAAACTCTTACTAAATTGCATTTTTATATTTCTGTTCACTTTTAGCATTGAGTGTGTACAGTTCAATTTTCAAAGCTCTCACTATATGGCTATGTATTTTTATTTTGTTTTTAGATGAGTGATTAGTTGACATTCACCTGCACTGCCTAACAGAGGAAGTCTCTAGATGCTGCTAAGGAAGAGTGATGATTTAGAGCCCATTCTAGCCAGACTGCAGTAGGATGCTGGTAGAAGTCAGAATATAAATGATAAAAATGTGGACCTGGATAGACTACAGGCATAAAAGGATAGAAACATCTAAATTTAGTGAATGCAAAAACTTAGATTCAAGACATGACAGCCATCATTCGTTGTTCCTGAAACAACCCCCCAAATTTATAGTTTTAAAGTCACTGTTGAGAATAGAAGTAAATGAGTACCTCATATTTACCTAAACAGCATCAACTTTGCCTTTGTTCACAGAGGTGTTAACTTTTGAAATTTAGCAGTATTTTTTTGTTAAACTAAATAATTTATCACACATTACCACCAGGTATGCAAATAACTCAGACCTCTTTTTCATCTTCTTAACCCACACTACTTTAGATTCTCCTTGACCCGCAACACTTAGGAGTAAAGTTAAAATCATTACAGAGAATACTGAGCATATAAAGCCCTTTATAATCTGGCATTTGCAGGCTCTTCTGCCCTAACCTGTTGTTTTTATCACCTCCTTCCCCAGTGTAGGCACCTGTACCAAGATATGAATGGTCTTCTGAACCTCCTAATCCAGTTAAGGACCCTGTATTTGCATTTGTTGTACTGCTTTGTCTTTGTGGGGACAGCCTTCCAGGATTTGCATATATCTTGATCAGGTCCTTCTGCTATAAACCTCAGTTTGGAGAGAGCTTTGAAATAAATCTCTGTTTTCATCCCAGGAAAATACTCAGTTGCTTCAAGGGCCTCCTTAACATCTAAACATCTAACACTTACCACAAGGAATTGTAATTATTTTCTTACATGTCAACAGGCTCTTAGCAGGAAGAGCTCCGGTTTTATTTTTCTTCATGGTCCTAGTCCCAGAAGCAAAAAAAGATTTACAAAAAATGTTGGGTGAATATAAAAGATTCTTTCCTATTGGTGGTGTGGTAAATGGCCCATGGCAAGGAGTAAATAATCAATGAATCATGTATTGAGTAAAAAGCTTCTATCTCCTCTGAGACATAAATGGTTTTTAAAACATGTAATCATAATGACTCAGAATTTTTAAAAATAAATTCCACCTGTCTCACTTGATGAATTTTTTTCTTCATACTATAGAAACCACATCAGATTTCAACATTTTTTTTGGTGGCAGGATTTATTAATCATTATTTTCCTATTTGATAGATTCTCTTATATTCCATAAATCTGAACGAGGGATATCTGGTCACAACATCTTTTCCTTAAGTCTCACTAAAAATATTCTTTCCTTCAGTAGAATCTCCGGTGAAATAGTGTTTCTTGTGTAAGAACATCTCATCCTCTGTTAAGTGCAGGGGCTTATTTGCTAAGCCTGTTTTCCTGAAATGTGTGCTAATGCCTTCTCTTCCTCAGAGCTGCCATTAGCAGGCTTTTAGGACTTCTCCAATCAAACCCTAACAAGGCCTTGCTCAGATGAAGGTAAAAGGAAAAAGAAAATGTGTACAGAGATAATGCACAAACACTCTCTAGTGTTTCAGGGAAATAATTAGTGTTTACTCTGAGTCTTTCCCTTTGAAGACATTTTAAAAAAATCAGATTTGTAGATCATTAGGAAGGCTTGTGGATAACACAGTTGCAGATAAAAACTCTAGAGAAAATGCATCATTTCTTTCGGAGTTCTTTCTGAATATAAAGCCAAAATGTGTAATCTCCAGGTGAGACCTATATTTGGTTTTTCAGGGGGCCAAACTTATTTTCAGGAAGGGTTAATTTACATCAAGAAAGCTGGGCAGTATTGTTAGAAAACATCAGGAAGGAATTGTTTTTACAAGGCAGATTCCTGAGGGATCCGGTGCCATTCTGGCAGCGTATCACATCCATCCTAAAACAGCAGAATACACATAATTTTCAAGTGCACGTAGAACATTTACCAAAATAGATCGCATATTAGCCCACAATACAAACCTCAACACATTCAAGAAGATCAAAATCAAACCATGCATCTTTTCTGACCAAAACTCTATGAAATTTGGGAAGAAAAAAATCTGGAAGGACCATAAATTCATGGAGGTTAAATAGCATGCTACTAACCAATGAATGGGTCAACTAGGAAATCAAAGAAGAAATAAGAAGGTACATGGAAACAAATGAAAATGAAAACACAACAGTCTAAAACTTCTGGGATATAGCATAAGTAGTTCTAAGAGGGAAGTTTATAGCCATACAGGCCTACCTCAAGATGTAAAAAAAAATCTCACATAAATAACCTCATCTTGCACTTAAAGGAAGTAGAAAAACAACAATAAACAAGACCTAAAACAATCAGAAGGAAGAAATTAATAAAGATTAAAGCAGAAATAAGTGATATAGAAACTAAAAATAACCCATAGAATAGATCAGTGAAACCAGGATCTTGTTCTTAGGAAAAAAAATCAATAAAATTGATAAACCTCTAGCCAGACTTATCAAGGAAAAAAGAAAGAACTCAAATAAATAAAATCACATGTGAAAGAGAAGAAATAACAACCAGCACCACAGAAATACAATTATCAGAGAATATTATGAAAACCTATTTGCCAACAAATTGGACAACCTAGAAAAAATGGGTAAATTCCAGGCACGTGGGTGACTGTGTCAGTTAAGTGTCTGCCTTTGACTCAGGTCATGATCCCAGGGTCCTGGGATCAAGCTGTGTGTGGGGCTCCTTGCTCAGCGGGAAGCCAGCTTTTCCCTCTCCTTTACTGCCTCTCCACCCCTGCTTGTGTGCTCTTAATCTCTCTTTCATAAATAAATAAATAAAATCTTTTTTTTTTTTTAAGATTTTATTTATTTGACAGAGAGAAACACAGCCAGAGAGGGTACACAAGCAGTGGGAGTGAGAGAGGGAGAAGCAGGCTTCCGGCCGAGCAGGGAGCCCGATGTGGGACTCGATCCCGGGTCTCCGGGATCATGACCTGAGCCGAAGGCAGTTGCTCAACCAACTGAGCCACCCAGGCGCCCCAAGAAATAAAATCTTTAAAAAATATACGGGGTCTGGGTAAAAAGAATAGCTAGATCAACAAAAGTATCTCTGAAACCAAAACAAAATATAACAGAAAGCAAATGGAAGCCCAAACCAAGTCAAATCCTCTCCCCTCCTTAAAAATATGAACATTTACCAAGGATGTGTCAGTGTCTTCTTAGTATGTGAAAAATAACATATGAAGAGAATTAAGTTCCTGCTTTTATAACTCTTAAGTTAATCCCCCCTTTTTTTTTCTAAAGATTTTATCTATCTGAGAGAGAGCATACACATGTGCACAAGAAGGGGGAGGGGCAGTAGCCAAGGGAGAAGCAGGCTCCCTGCTCAGCAGAGAGACCAATTCTATTTGGGGCTTATGAAGGACTTGATCCCAGAACTCTGGGATCATAACCTGAGCCAAAGGCAGAGGCTCAATCACTCAATTGACTGAGCCACCCCAGCACCCCTTAAATTAACACTTTCTTTAAACAAAATCAAACTCAACCAACATCTTTGGGTTGCATTAACAAGTCTCTAATAGAAGGCATTGTATAACGGTAGTTCCAAGGAGTCCAGAGTTTTGAGGTACTTGTGCTAAAATTGGCCACGTCACCTTGGACATGACTTCTGGTCTTTAGCTTTTTCTATTTGCAAATTAAGAGAATTTAATTAGATGAACTGGAAAGTCTTCTGGCTCTGCTGTTGTCTAAGAAGGGTTTTGGAGCAAGACGATTATATTTAGAAGCATTGGTCTACAATGCCAACTGACGCTATATTAGGACATTTCCTAGAACTGAATGTTGCTAGAACTTTTAGATTAATTAATTACTCATCATGGATGGTGCAATATTCAGTTGACTTCTGGTTCAAACACTGGAACAGATCTGAAATTGTTCTCTAAGAAATCTTGGATGACCTGTGTGAGCTCCAAATCTTCCACTCTGGCCATCTTTCAACTCAGGAACGAACTTTCTTTCTTTCTTTCTTCCTTTCTTTCTTTCTTTCTTTCTTTCTTTCCTTCTTTCTTTCTTTCTTTCTTTCTTTCTTTCCTTTTTTAAAAAATATTTTATTTATTTATTTGACAGAGAGAAACACAGCCAGAGAAGGAACACAAGCAGAGGGACTGAAAGAGGGAGAAGCAGGCTTCCCACTGAGCGGGAAGCCCGATGTGGGGCTCATTCCCGGGTCTCTAGGATCATGACCTGAGCCGAAAGTAGTCACTTAACCAACTGAGCCACCCAGGCACCCCTGGGAACTTTATTTCTAACAATAAAGTATCCTGTTATCATTTCTTTCCCCTTTGTATGTTGAACAAAGATTTTCTTACTTTTCAAACTCACTAAGAAAGGGATTTTCCCACTCAGGGGTCTATCTTTACATGTATTTTCTAGCAAGCTACCAAGGGGAATGGACCCTACTTGGAGAGACTGATCTTAGAGACCATAGTTCCCATTACTTTCAACCAGCATATCCGCCAGAGCCTCCCTGTTTCTTTTTCTTGAATCACAACAATTCTAGCAATGACAATGAATTTTTGAAAGTGGCAATTCTTGGAGTTGATTCTCTGCAATCACCTGAGGATCATTTGTTCTATATGTAGATTCCTGGTCCCAGATGAGAGATCCTAGGGAGCAGTACCAGAATTTATACTTTTTTTTTTTGACAGTTTCTGTGTGATTCTTAAATTTGATTAACTTAGGGAAACACAGGTTTTATGGATTTGTTAATTTCTCAAGATTTTCTGAGCATAAAAAAAAAAAGATTTTCTGAGCATAGTGTGATATTAGTCATTCTTTCACTGGAGGAAGTTACCAGAAGTCCACATACCTGTACAAAATCATTAACACCATGCTCCTTGCTTTCATGGAGGCTTTGATATTAAAAATAGCCATATGTTGAATGACATTCTTTGTTCTTTACTGCTTTAGAGTTTACAGCCCATTACATTCTCAATGATTCTTATAAAAAGACTTTGGGACAAATTTTTCCTAACATTCAGATTTAAGAAAAAATCTCTTTCACGTGATAAACTGATGTGCTTTCTTCTCCTAGGCAGGAGAGATATCAAACTTTCCTAGGTTCAGGGCAAACCTTTGAGTTTAGCTGTTAACTTTCATCAGTCAAAATTTTATGGATATTAACTGCTACCCTCATCCTTATAAATTGGCATTTTAAATTTTAAATTTAAAATTAAAAAAATATTTAATTTATTTATTTATTTGAGAGAAAGAGATTGAATGCAAGTGAGTAGGATAGGGGAGTTGAGGGATGGGGTTAGGAGCAGAGGTAGAGGGACAAGCAGACTTCTTACTGAGTTTGGAGCCCAAAGCAGGGCTGGATCCCATAATCCTGAGATCATGACCTGAGCTGAAACCAAGAGTCACACACTTAATTGAGTGAATCACCCATGTCCCCCTGGCATTTTTATTTTATTCAATATCCATGTAGTAGTTGAAGTTTTGTTAGCCAGTCCAATTAATTTTTTGAAGTGGAAAGAATAGGTAGACTTAATGAGATTCTTAAAATCTTTACCTTTAAAAGCTTGGCTTCTTAACTGCTATTACACAGATTTTGGTGAAGTACTGTCTTCCTTGTTTCTTACATCTGAGATGTGCTTTTAACACTTGCAGTCTACATTAAGCACTGTGATGATCAGATGCCTTTCCTTCTTTATTGGGTTAAGCACTGGTTGTTTATCCTTCATTCTCTTCATGTCTTGGCTGATTTCCACTTTACTCCTCTTTCAGTGTTTCCACATCTTGCCTCATTATAAAACCACATCTAAGTCTTGTTAAAAATATACAGTCCCAGGATACCCTCCTCCTGTCCCAACCTTCTGACCTGGTAAGTGGCTGATACAATGGAGGTGCATATTATTTAAGTATTCAGCTGTTTTATTGATGCTGGACTTAAGGGAAGACCAAGCCATACCTTTTGTTCCAAGGTACTACTAAAGTTGAGATTCTTCAGTGTTTTCACTAAAGAGCATAGCATACCTTTCAGAGAGGATTGAGGCATGACGGTATCCATCACTGTTTAGAATCCTGGCTTCATGAAGACAAGATCTATGCATGCTACATTGGTCTTTGTTTCTATCAAGTCTTCCTAGGAATTAGGAGACATTCTGTCCCTGAAATGAGAAATAGATATAAAAATGGCATTATAGTCAAAAATCAGGTGAGTTGTAAGATTAATAGGAGGCAAAAGCTACAGAGATTTATATTGAATCCTTCTTCGATATATTCAACAACTACTCATTGACATTTTCATAGTGTGTTATGTGGCAGATTCTCAACTTTGGGTGCTTTGGTATAACCTATGGTGCTTTAAAACACAGATGCTTCAGCCTAAACTCTTTATCTGCCAAATGAGTATCTCTTGTGTAGAGTCTGAATGTGTGTATTTTGAAAAAGTTGATTTGGGAATCCCTGCAATGGGCACATTCTTGCCCTGATGGAGTTTATCATCTAGTAACTGAGATTAGTAGTTCTCGGTCCTGACTCTGAAATGCCTGGAAAACTTTTAGTGGTATAAACTCCTGAATCCAACTGCAATTTTACTGAATCAGAAGCTTTTGGAGGCAGGAAAAGAAATCTGTATTAAAAAAAAAAGAAAATTAAATCTAATGATGCAGCTCCGTTTAAGAATCACTCCTCTAAAATCAAGGGACTTTGGGAGGAAGTGTTTGTGAGATAATTTAATAAAATGATTTCTTGAAGGGTGATGACACCTCAAACTAACACCGGGAAGCAGTAGAATTCTAGAGCAACATTTTCTCTAAGTGTTGTTCTGAAGATGGCTGAAGCAAGATTTTACGATGTCACGTCTTCTCTACTACCTTTCCCTTTGCTTGTGATAATTCCAGTCTTTTCCTCCCCTGTTTTCCTTCTTAACTTCCTGCCTGCCTTTTTTTCCTTCCTGCCTAGAATCTGCATTATAGGATTTAGTTTATTGAGCTATATAATTTATCTCAATAAAAGATATATGATTGTATATGATTTTGATTAGGGGTAGGGCAGAGTTTCTCAAATCTGACCTTATATTTGAATTCTCTGGGGAGCTTAGAAAAAAATGCCTGAGATATCCCCCACCCCTCAGTAATTAAATCTGAGGATAGAATTCTTCTGAAAGCTTTCAAGTTGATGCTAATGGCATTCAGGATTGAGAATAGCTAGGTAATTTTGCTTGACCTTAATGCATTCAAGTTTTTTTTTTTTTAAAGATTTTATTTATTTATTTGACAGAGAGAAACACAGCTAGAGAGGGAACACAAACAGAGGGACTGAGAGAGGGAGAAGCAGGCTTCTCGCCGAGCAGAAAGCCCAATGTGGGCCTCAATCCAGGATCATGACCTGAACCGAAGGCAGTCGCTTAACCAACTGAGCCACCCAGGCATCCCTGCATTCAAGTTTTTAAACTAGGACTGAGGTTTTTGCATTCTGCCTTTTTAGTTGTTGCTTTGCATATCTTTTTAATGCAGAAATTTACATTGTATAGGACAGATTTTAACGAAATGGCAAATTGCTTCATAGAGGCCCAAAAGGAAAAACAAGGTGATAAGACATTACTTTATACCTTGTAACCAGAGCACTTACCACCAGGTTTTAACATCATCCATGGGAAATACTGGTATAATATCTATAAAACCAAGATTTTGGTTTGTCTCTTATCCATTTTTTAAAAAGATATTATTTATTTATTTGAAAGAGAGAGAGAGAGCATGAGAGGGGAGAAAGAGGGAGAAGCAGACTCCCCGTGGAGTTTGGAGCTCGATGTGGGATTGATCTTGGAACTCCAGTATCATGACTTGAACCAAAGGCAGTTGCTTAACCAACTGAGCCACCCAGTCACCCATTTTATCCATTTCTTTAAAAGTAATTCCAAGTATTTTGTAGTGAACTATGCATTTTCATTAGAGATTGAAGTATCTAGGCCTTAGAACTTCTAAGATGTGCCATTGTATCTCTATAAAATGGAGCCCTTTTATTTTATCTTTCTTTTCCAAGTAAGGAAAAGCTTAGATTGTGAATATTTTTACAAAATTTTTATAAAAATCCATAAATAGGGATGCCTGGATGGCTCAGTGGTTTAAGTGTCTGCCTTTGGCCCAGGTCATGATCCCAGGGTCCTGGGATCAAGCCCTGTATCAGACTCCTCGCTTAGCAGGAGCCTGTTTCTCCCTCTGCCTGCCGCTCCCCCTGCTTGTGCATTCTCTCTCCCCTGCTCTCTATGACAAATAAAATCTTAAAAAAATAACAAAAAATTAAAGAAAGACCCATAGAGAAGTAGAATTTGGAGTACTTGTTTGATGGAAGCAAACAAAATAATGAGATGTTTTGTTTCCTTCAGAGCATTAGTAGTTACATTCATCAAACATTAGGGAATCTCTCTTCCAGGCATAATACTGGATATTGGGAAATCTTATACAAATAAGAGCTTTCTGTCCTCAGGGAGCTCACTGTTGGCCAGATGAAAAGATAATGATAAACAATAAAATACAGATATGTGCAGCCTAGGTAGGAAAATAAAGCCAATATGCATGGCATAAATATTAAGAAATGGTTATTATAGGGGGACCTGGGTGGCTCAGTCATTTAAGTGTCTACCTTCGACTTAGATCATGATCTCAGGCTCCTGCTTCGTGGGGAATCTGCTTCTCCCTCTCCCTCTGTACTCTGCCTTCTTCTGCTCGCTTGCTCTCTCTCAAATAAATAAAATCCTAAAAAGGAAATGGTTATTCAGTCATTATTGGAAATTATTAAACAATGATTAAGTGCTAACCCAAGAGAGGCTGTTCAGAGGAGAAGAGAAATTCATTAAACAGCTGGAAGAGGTATTACTTTGGAGAACTTGGGTACATGGATGTGGAAAACGGGGCTATGCTGGTTGTGGGATACAGGAGAGCAAAGGGGCCAATGAGGGTTGTAACTTAATGTATGTGAAGAGGGGCAGGTATATGCAGAAATAATAGAAGAAATGAGTTCTTACATTTTGGAGGGGGTGTCATGAATCCTTTAGACAAGCTAATGAACGTTGTACAACCCTTTCTCCAGAAAGATGCACGTGTATACAAATGCAACATCTTATACTTAATTCTAGGGATTTATAACTTCTTTAAATGCTAATGGAGGAAATACAGCAGAAGTGGTTTGTTTCAAAATGACTATTTATTTATGAGCAGGGGAGTAAAATTATTACACTAAGTTTAGGGACATTTTTCTGGCTTAGGGAAATTATCCTGATAGCAGTATAACTAAAATGATTGGAACCAGGAAGGCACTGAGTAGAAAAATGTAAAAACAAAATGAAGATGATCCAGACTAGAAGGGCAGCTGTAGGAATAAAGATTAAGGCTATAAACGGAAGATATTGCTCATTAAGTAAATGAAGATGACTTTTTTAGTCAATGGCATGCAATGAATAATTTTCTGGTGTGCATTTTAATTTTTATGTGTAATGTTCCAAATATTTTAGGAAGTATTCTATAATATCAAAGGTTATGTAGTTAGTTATGTGAGAGGTAGGATGACTTTGGTAAATTTCTTAGTTTGTAGGAGATGCAACAGAAGAAGGTTAAAATTTGATAGTGTTATCAAAATCTTCAAAATGGTTGAGATGTGGCAGGAAGGGAGATTTTGCATATAACATTCATTAAAAATGTACATTTTAAAGAATTTTTCACTAGTTCACTCATAGCTTGTTTAGGTAACTTGGTTCTTTAAAAGGTACTATAAAATAGAAATTCTGATGTGTAAAGGGACCATACATGGGAGGAAGAGATAATGAATTTGACCGTCCTTACCCTTGAGGAAGACAGCTATTAACCAGCAGAGGGAGTATGTTAACTGGATTTTCAATAGTGTTAACATTTCTCACCCAGGAGACTGAGTAATAATGAAAAGCTTTACTATCGTAGGGTGAAAAATCAAAATTATAAAAGTGTCGTCTGCCTTGGCAACTAGGGTTAATGACATCCTTTTAGGAGGATCTCTGCATCATGCTATTATGAAATTAGACATGAGGCTGAAATAGGCAAACTGCAGAAAATGTAATACACATTGTCTTATTCATGTTTATCTTTATGGAGTTCCTGGCCTTTTTGTCTTCTGCTGACCTGAGAAGGGATGTATGATTTTTTTAAGAGCTGAGATATGGTATTGTAGATGTTTACATTTTTGACAAAAATATTATTCTTGTACAAAGAATACTTACCACAAGGGGATAATAATACCTTGTAATTAAAGCAAGATGAGATGAAACTCAAGCAATAAGTTTTTTTCCGACAGAAAGGTATTTTATTAAAAAAATTTTTTTTCCATAACCCAGCAACCCTATCCCTCCCCCTGTACCCATCAGCAACCTTCAGTTTGTTTCCTGAGATTAAGAGTCTCTTATGGTTTGTCTCCCTCCCCAGTCCCATCTTGTTTCATTTTTTTCCTTCCCTACCCCTATGACCCCCCCGCCCTGCCTCTCAAATTCCTCATATCAGAGAGATCACATGATAATTGTCTTTCTCTGATTGACTTATTTCGCTCAGCATAATACCCTCCAGTTCCATCCACGTTGTTGCAAATGGCAAGATTTCGTTCTTTTCAATGGTTGCATAGCATTCCTTTGTATATGTATACCATATTTTCTTTATTCATTCCTATGTTCTTTCCATAGTTTGACTATTGTGGACATTGCTTCTATAAACATTCAGGTGCACGTGATCCCTGTCTGACGTTGAGGTCTTTCATCTATTTTGAGTCTATTTTTGTGTGTGGTGTAAGGATATGGTCCAGTTTCATTCTCCTGCATGTGGCTATTCAATTTTCTCAACACCATTTATTGAAAATTTTGTCTTTTTTCCATTGCGCATTCTTTCCTGCTTTGTCAAAGATGAGTTGACCATAGAGTTGAGGGTCCATTTCTGTGCTCTCTGTTCTCTTCCATTGATCTACGTGTCTGTTTTTGTGCCAATACCATACTGTCTTGATGATTACAGCTTTGTAATAGAGCTTGAAGTCTGGAATTGTGATGCCACCAACTTTGATTTCCTTTTTCAACATTCCTCTAGCTATTCAGGGTCTTTTCTGATTCCATATAAGTTTTAGGATTATTTGTTCCATTTCTTTGAAAAAAAAATGATGGTATTTTTGTTTGTTTGTTTGTTTGTTTTAAAGATTTTATTTATTTGACAGAGAGAAACACAGCCAGAGAGGGAACACAAGCAGGGGGTGAGAGAGGGAGAAGCAGGCTTCCCACCGAGCAGGGAGCCCGATGTGGGGCTCGATCCCGGGTCTCCGGGACCATGACCTGAGCCGAAGTCAGTGGCTTAACCAACTGAGCCACCCAGGC
>PITA01013656.1:0-56687 GCA_004023965.1 Spilogale gracilis | reverse complement strand
AATGGATAAAGAAGATGTGGTACATATATACAATGGAATACTACGCCTCCATCAGAAAAGACGAATATCCAACTTTTGTAGCAACATGGACAGGATTTGAAGAGATGCCGAGTAAAATAAGCCAAGTAGAGAAAGTCAAGTATCACATGGTTTCACTTATGTGCGGTGCATAAGGGGTAATATAGAAGACAGTAGGAGAAGGAAAGTAAATGGGAAGTACGGTAATTCAGGGTGAGAAACAAAACAAGAGAGACTTTGGACACAGAAACAAACTGAGGGATTTGGAGGGAAGGGGGTAGGGGGATGGGAGAGCCTGGTGGTGGGTACTCAGGGCACCTATTGCATGGAGCACTGGGTGTGGGGAATGGGCAATGAATCTTGGAACACTGGAAAAGAAATTTAAGTAACAATAAAAATAAATTTTAAAAAACTGGCAAAACCAGAATAAAAAAAAAAATTTCTTCCACTCCTCTCTACATTAAGTCTAAGGTATTTTCATTTTCTTCCTCTACATGCTCAAAGAGATTTTAGAGCTGAAAAGTAGTCATCCAAATGGAAAAAAACTTTTTAAAATATCAATTTATTTTAAATGTATCTATAAGCTATCAATCTCCAAGAGTTTTATTTTCTTTCCAAAGAACTTCTTTCCAAAGTAATGTATCTTTCAAAAGCTATACTTGTGTGTGTGTGTGTGTGTGTGTGTGTGTGTGTGTGTAATACCTTTAATGAGGAGAAAAACTTCCTTTTGGCAATTACATTAGAAAGAAACTAAACTCTTTCCAATACCTTGAAGAATTTTTCCAAGAGTCGCGCTTACTGTTCCCAGGCCTCTCATTTTTGGATTGAAAATGAGGATGTCCAAAGAGAATGAAAAAAAAGGAAAGTAAAAGTGAGGAGGTACCATTAGACTGAAAATACCTCTTTAATCTGTTCCTTCTTTGTCTCCTCAAAACAAGCCTTGAGGAAGCGAAGGTTTTCCACATAAGCAGTCCAACATGTCAGAACTTTTTGCAGAGTGGATTTCACATCATATATATTTTTTCTATACATACAAATATTACATTCCATCGTGGTATATTCTTTACTAATGTCCTGATATTCTCCAGCTATAATGTTAACAAAACAAGAAAGTAATCTCAGAAAACAGCTTATTATTAATGAAAGTATACTGTTAAGAAAAATACTTGCATATTAACTGAAAGTGGTGAAATAAAGAAGTACTCTGACAATATTAAAAGTGAACGCAAGGACTTTTCAAAGAAAACACAGAGGTAAAGCCAATTACTAAAATATTAAGGTATAAAGTTAAGTGAACAGATAAAATGCCATTTTGAAGTGATGGCCATTCCATCAAAAGTAACTGTACAGATTTACCTAAATTCTTATGGATTTCTTCGCATTTCTGAAAGGAATTCTCAAGTTGAGCTAGAAATTCTCTTTCTTCAATAAATTTCTGAGGAGGGAGAAAAAAAATATTGACAGTTTTTTACTATTAAGAATATGCGAAGATATCCAGATAGAGACATCAATATTGATGAAGCACTTAGGCACCAAAATTTTAGGCCTCAATACCATATATTTGGGTAGAAGAGAAGAACAGATCATGGAGACAGTTAAGACCTAAGAAACAGAAGTAGGAGTGTTAACATGGCGCAGGTATAAGACCAAAGTTTATCTTACTGCGGTGACATGGTCCTACATTGGTTTTCCTCCTGTGGGAAAAGACAAGGGAAGTACAGAATTTTCAAAATCTTCAATTTCCCATATTTATCAATACTGCATAATTTACATCAGTTTCTCTTATTTCACATTTTATCAATACTGAATAATTTTTATTAGCCATATAAGAGTATGTTATAAATAGTTACCACCCATCACATAAAAATATTTGAGAAACTACCATTAGTCAAATTACATGTCTTAGGCAAGCAAACTCTGCTATGGAAAAAATACAGAGTTAATTAAAAACTCCTATTTCTTGTACACTTATTATAAGGTCCCAATGGTATGAATACTTAAATGGAAAAATGAAAAATCAAAGAAAGCATAAGAAAGAAAGATATTCAAAATCTAGTCCAATTTAGAATGATGCCACCTATTCGGGAATGTACAGTGTTTAAATCATTCATTGTAAATATATCTCTCTTCATTGTGTTTTTCAATTTTTGCACTGCAACTTAAAATCCTGGATTTTTCTTTTTGGTCTCTCATTCCAAAAAGAAGGAAACAGAAACAATAATAAGTCCTAACTACAGAAATGACATTTTTAGGATGCTTTTATTTTATAAATGAACATGTTTATATTTAAATCATTGCAACATTTTGTCCCTATAAATTGCAAGAGTTAAAGCCCGTCTTCAAAAAAAGCCTCAACACAAAATATACTGTCTTTCCCACTCTTACAACTGGAAAGGCTCAGATAAAATGTTCTAAGAAAAATTAATTTTTTAATGAAACCACGAATCTGAGTGGAATATTAAACAAGTAAACGTTGGAAAATTAGTGGAAATAACATTGAAACATTTTCCAACTATTAATGTTAATTAGCCCAGCTAACTGACTCTCCCCTAGTAAGGTAAATAATGCTGTTTTCTCTTTCCTCCTCCTTGCACGGTCTGTGATTTGACTACCTGTATTTCTGCTCTCCAGGCAATTTTAAGCTAATGAAAGCTACCAAGAAAACTCATCTCAAAGCCTGAAAAGGTGAAGGGAAATTGTGCCAAGGAAAAATGCAAACCCAGCTCCCAGACATGGAGAATACTTATCTCTGACACAAAAGAAAACAGCTTACATGCCAGTCTTCCAGCAACAATTCTGCAGATTCTTTGTTCCCATATCTGATGTTCCAAACATCCAACTTTAATTTCACTTCATCTAGCAAACCAAAAACTGAGCACTTATAGTAATGAAATTCTAGACGTGGAATGAATTTTTTCCCCGAAATGTTGTTGATTCTGGAAAATATTGCAGGTTTTAAAGTTTAACTTAATATTACTGTCCAAATGAGAGAGAATCTGTTTGGCATTTCTAAAGATATTGGGTCTTTGGCTTTTTATTTTAAACACATGGAACTCAGATGTATCCTCAAAATTTTTTTTTTTTTTTTTAAGTAAGCTCTACTACATCCAATGTGGAGCTTGAACTCATGACCCTGAGATCAGGAGTCACATGCTCTACCAACAGGGCCAGTCCGGGGCCGTATCTTCTTTAAAACAACAACAACAACAAACAAAACAAACATTGTGGCTAAATATAAAACAACTATTTCTGAGATGAAAACATCTACTAGAACATTTCTGAAGAAATTCATCAAGATTTCAAGAGTACTTGTCAGAAAGTATCTAAAAACCTATTGTTTTCTGGTCCCTATGACCTCGTGTTAGTGTTCAAACACGAGTGGTCTCAGCAGTGAAGCGAACTGTTACAAACCGTCCTTTCATTTCCTCCAGTTTCTTAGGTGGTACCAATGGTAAATGCTGTTCATCGCTATTTTTGAATGCCAGAAGGGTATTCATATGACAATCGCATTTATCCATCAGATTCTGAAAAAAAAAAAAAAATTCAGCATGACAGGAAACAGACTTCTTGCCACATGTTGTAACTGGGGGTTTGTTAATCTCATTTGCTCTGGGCATGCACTGTGTCCTTTTCCAAAAAAAATCATAAAGCCCTTACTTTTTTAACTAAAACTTTGTGAAAGAGTATTTTCATTATAAGTGCTTTACACTGGAACATTTTACAGACGGGGAGAGTATAGCTTCTTTGGTTAAAGCATTATCAAAATCTTTTGTTTCTGGATTTCTTTTCCCTTCCTTTGTGGGTTCACATGCTATAAACATCACATATCAAATTCCTTCATGCCATTTTACTGAGAACCCAATCTCTCACATTTGAAACCAGTCTCCTCCCACCTTTTTGGTCAGGCTTTTCAATTGCTTTAGAACTGACTAGACTACCTTATTGTTTCCAGCTTGAACTAGCATAATACCCATGAAGAAAGTGAAGGTATCTTTGACTCCCAAAAATCTCCAAGGGAATCATTCCAAACCATCCTCAACACCCACTGTATTTCCTTCCCTTGTCCCTAGGACAAAGTCTTCCTCAAGAACAGTCCCTAGGAGGGGCGCCTGGGTGGCTCAGTTGGTTAAGCGGCTGCCTTCGGCTCAGGTCATGATCCTGGAGACCCGGGATCGAGCCCCACATCGGGCTCCCTGCTCAGCAGGAAGCCTGCTTCTCCCTCTCTCACTCCCCCTACTTGTGTTCCCACTCTGACTGTGTTTCTCTCTGTCAAATAAATAAATAAAATTAAAAAAAAAAAAAAAAAAAAAAAAAAAAAAAAAAAAAAAAAAAAAGAACAGTCCCTAGGAGCCATAGATTTTTCCATGTTTCTTTAATTCTCCAACCTTGATTAAAGTCATTTTCTCTTGTATCAAAGCCATGGCTTCACGGTAGTCCTGGGAAGCAGGCAAATCTCCATCTATAAGTTCCTCCATCTTCTGGAGCCAGGCTTCGATCTGATGCAGTGGTGGGGGCAAGGCGTGATTCAGCTCTGTTTCCCACATATTAATCTGAAAAAAACAAAAATCTGGGTTTCAGCTGATACTCTTCTAAGGTTTACTCCTTCAGGGGCACCTGGGTGGCTCAGTTGGTTGAGCAACTGACTGTTGGTTTTGGCTCAGATCTTCTCAGGGGGGTGAGATCAAGCCCACCGCAGGCTCCACGCTCAGTGCAGGGTCTGCTTGGGATTCTCTCCCTCTTTCTCTACTTCCCCCTCACTCACACGTGCTCTCTCTCTCTCTCTCTAATAAATAAATAAACCTCTGGCTTCCTCAGCCTTCTCACCACTTTCCACATGCAGAGGAGTCACACATGCCACCTATGTATTTCCCTAAACACTGACTGAACTCCCAGGGTGTTCACGCTTGCTGTCCCTTCCACCTGGACTTTTTTCCCTGCTCAGTACCATCACAACTCACTCCTGATTGACTGACTGGTTCATCCATTCATTCATTCCACAAACATGTATTAATAACCTGTTATGCTAATAGCTGATAGAGCTAGAAAAAGCTTCTGGAATGGAGAAGGGGCCTGTAGTGGTCACACATCACAGACTGCAGGCAGCAGTCAGACACAAATTAGATGTACACACGTGGGAACAGTGGGGCATCTTAAATATATGTGTTCAAAAATTTAAGAACACATAATATCAATTTACCCAATTTAAAAATACATGAGCATATAAATATAGTATGGGGGCGCCTGTTTGGCTCAGTTGGTTAAGCAACTGCCTTCAGCTCAGGTCATGATCCCAGAGACCCAGGATCGAGTCCCACATCGGGGGTGAGGCCAGGAAAGACCCTGGAAGAACACTGATTACATAGTGATGCCTGGAATTCTTTTTTTTTTTAATGTTTAATTATTTTTTGTCTTTCAAATTTTAATTTAAATTCCAGTTCATTAATATTCAGTGTAATATCGGGCACCTGGGTGGCTCAATTGGTTGGGTGACTGCCTTTGGCTCGGGTCATGATCCCGGAGACCCGGGATCGAGTCCCACATCGGGCTCCCTGCTCGGCAGGAAGCCTGCTTTTCCCTCTCTCACTCCTCCTGCTTGTGTTCCCTCTCTGGCTGCGTTTCTCTGTCAAATAAATAAAATCTTTAAAAAAAAATATTCAGTGTAATATGAGCTTCAGGTATAGACTTCAGTGATTCATCACTTACATACAACACTCAGTGCTCATCACAAGTGCCCTCCTTAATCCCCATCACCCCATCCCCATTGGCTGACCTATGCCCCACCCCAGCCTACCTCCCCTCCAGCAACCCTGTTTATTCTCTCTCATTAACAGTGTGTTTCCCAGTGTATTTCTCTCCCTGCAACCCCCCAACACATTCATCTGTTTTGTTTTCTAAATTCCTGAGGCAAGGGAAACAAAAAGAAAAATGAATTAATGGGACTTCATCAAGATAAAAAGCTTCCACACAGCAAAGGAAACAATCAACAAAACAAAACGGAGAGGTAGCCTTCGGAATGTGAGACGGTATTTGCAAATGACATACCTGATACAGGGTTAGTATTCAAGATATATGAAGAATTTATCAAACTCAACATACAAAAAAACCAATAATCCAGTTAAAAAATGGGCAGAAGACATGAACAGACACTTTTCCAAAGACATCCAGATGGTTAACAGACACACGAAAAGATGCTCAACATCAGGGAAATACAAATCAAAACCACAATGAGATATCACCTCACATCAGAGAGGAAAAAAATAAACAAAATGAAACCAGAGGGGGAGACAAACCATGAGAGACTCTTATCTTGGGAACAAATTGAGGGTTGCTGGAGGGGAGAGGAATAGAGGGATGGGGTAACTGGGTGATGGACGTTGGGGAGGGCACATGATGTAACGAGCACAGGGTGTTATATGCAACTGATCTCTACCTCTACAACCAAAAAGTTATATATTAATCAACTGAATTTAAATAAAAATTTTTAAAAAGAGTGTGGTTTTTGATCTGAACTCACATAGCTCTATTCTGGTTTTTATGGTATTTCTCATTCCAAAGACACCCACCCCCGTGAAGATCAAGCACAAATTACAATGTGTTTCACTCAACTGATTCCTCTAATGAAAGTATGAGTTGTTGTTGTTTTTTTTAAGACTTTATTTATTTATTTGACAGAGAGAGATTACAAGTAGGCAGAGGCAGGCACAGAAAGAGGGGGATGCAGGCTCCCCGCCAAGCAGAGAGCCCAATGCGGGGCCTGACCCAGGACCCCGAGATCATGACCCAAGCCGAAGGCAGAGGCTTAATCCACTGAGCCACAGAGGTGCCCGAAAGTACGAGTTTAAAAAAAAAAAAGAAAGCATGAGTTTTAAACCTGTATTTCTCTTTCCATTACGGTTCTACTAAATGAAATGCCATAATTCTTAAAGTTAAACTGATTTTAAACAGAGGGGAAAAAAACACAAAATTACATTTTTAAAAGAATAGGGTTATCTAATTCATCACTAACTGACTGAAAAACATGGTGCCACCATATGCTGGGCAAATAACAAAAAGAAACATATGAGCAAATACCCAAGTATAAAAATGTTAAATGAAAAAGCTAAGTTTCTTTAAGACAGTCAAATGGAACTATTCATAAATTAGAAGCATTAAATCTTCTAGTTTTCACATTGTTTTGCTCTTTTTTCTAGGTTTATTGAGGCACAATTGACAAAACCATAAGATATTTAAAGTGCAGACCATGGTGATTTGATATGCATACACTTTGTGGAAGGATTCCCACTACCTAGCTAATTAACACATCCAATCACCTCATGTATTTATTTATTGGTGAGAATATTTAAATTCAACTCTCTTAGTAAATTTTAATGATTTAATATAGAGTTAATCAAGTCTAGCCATCATGTGACCTTACTCAACTTACAGCTGGAAGTTTGTACCCTTTTACCAACTTCCATTCCCTCTACCCTTCATCCCTAAAGATAACTTTTCTACTCACTGTTTCTGAATTTGACTTTTTTTTTTTTAAAGATTCCACATGTAAGGAATATCATGTAGTATTTTGTTTTGCTTCATTTGCTTGCAGGTTTATCTTCTCAAACAACATATGGCAAAAGGCAACTCTACAATCTTAAATCATTAAGTGTATGTGATTAAGCCTCCAGTTGGAAAAGAATGAAAAAAAATTTTCATTATGAATTTTTAATATGTTCTTTCATTATACCCAAATTATTTATGCCTTTGCCAAAATAAGTCGGAAAGATTGATACATGATTGAGTTAAAGAGAGGCTAAGAACAATAGCTCTAGTTCAGCTGATGATCTTTTCACAATTGGAAGAAAGCTGTACACATTCTGGGTGGAACGGAACCTGCGCTTTCTGCCTGGAAGCTGTGTACTCTACGTAACGGTCAGAACAGGAAAAATAGAAGATGATACTTACCTTTTATTTCTCTTCTTTCTCACTTACCATAGAAAAAACTGGTTCCATACTTTCTTAGTTTTGGAAATTACTTTTGTATTTGGATGAAAATTTGTATCTGGTCTGCCCTGATCTTGTCAGGTCAAAATAACACAATACTGCTATTTTGTATAGTTGGCTTAAAATGAAACCATTTACTGTGATGCTTTCAGTTAGCTGTGTGCTCAAACAACCCAAGAAGAAACTGTCCAAATGGTATTGACTTTTATAGACCTGATGACTTTAAAATTAATACGTCTCCTTTGTCACACCAAGACCACAGGCTTTAGTATATCCAACTAAGGAATAGATTTTCAAGCTATTTTCAATTTGCAGCACTTACTCTTGCAAAATGGTTTTTTTAATGGTTTTTTTCATTACGGTGGGCACTTTTTCCAAACCATACTCAATAAAATCAGGCCAGGTCTTTGTGGCCTGGAACATAATGAACTGTACAGACACTACCTTCGTGCCCTCCTTCCATCTTGTTGAATACGTGTAATGGAGAGCTCCAGCCCTTTGCCACGGGTCAGTTTCAAAGCTGTGAGAAGAACACGAACTGGGGACACAATGAGCCCTGCCCCTCAATGGGAAACTTTATGGAGCTATGTCAGTTCTCCCAAATAAGGTACTTGGAGAGGGTGGTTCTTTTAGGCTACCAGATTATTTAACACCCTTCATAAATGATGTGAAAAATGTATTCTGAAAACAGGCTAGCACTCCCGACAGCCAAGAGGCTTCAAGCATCGACAAACTTGTCCAGAGCCCCAGAGTATCTTTGACTTGCAGACATGAAATCTCTGTTGTAAACTCTGTAAATTCACCAAAAATCATTTAATGTATTCATTTAAAATGAATGAACTGTATAGTAGGTAAATTATACCTCAATAAAGATGTTTTAAAAAAAAGAATGAAGGCAGGCATGAGGGTGGCTCAGTAGGTTAAGCACCCAACTCTGGATTTTGGTTCAGGTCATGATCTCAGGATCATGAGATCAAACCCCATATCCCTCCACACTCAGCAGGGAGTCTGCTTGAAACTCTCTCTCTCCAACTCCTTCTGCCCCTCACCCTGCACATGTGCTCGCTCTCTCTCTCTCCCTCTCTCTAAAATAGGTAAATAAGCCTTTAAAAAAAGAATATAAGCAAAATAAAGATATTCAGAAATCAAAGAAAACTAAGAGAATTTGTTCCCTCAGACCTGCATTATAAGGTAAGTTAACAGTTTTTTCAGGCCAAAGAGCAACGGATTCAGATGGAAACTCAAACCTCTACAAAGGAATGAAGAACACTGGAAATGATAAACATTTAGATAAGTAAGAGATTTTTTCTCTTAATTTCTTTAAAATGTATGACTATTTTTAGCAAAAATTTATGACATGGTCTTGGGGACTTTAAAACATATGTTTGTGGCATATATATTTATATATAAAGAAACTATGACAAATAAGTGAATCAATTTGATGGCAAGATTTCCACATAAAAAGCATGATTTAAGTTGTTTAACTAGACTGTAAAAAAATTTTTTTTAAGATTTCATTTATTTATTTAAGAGAAAGAGGAAACACAGAGGGAGAGGGAAAAGCAGACAGCCCTTCCTCCCCCCACTGCTGAGCAGGGAGCCCACTGTTGGGCTCAATCCCAGAACCCTGAGATCATGACCTGAGCTGAAGGCAGACTTAACTGACTGAGCCACCCAGGCACCCTGCAGACTGTAAAAACTTTTAAATGTATACTGTAATTTCATTAGAAATCTGATACAAAGCAGTAGAGCTAAAAAGCCAATAGATAAATTAAAACGAAATTCGAGGGGCGCCTGGGTGGCTCAGTCATTACACATCTGCCTTCGGCTCAGGTCATGATCCCCGGGGTCCTGAGATTGAGCCCTACATTGGGCTCCCTACTCAGCAGAGAGCCTGCTTCTCCTCTTCAACTGCCTGCTGCTCTGCCTACTTGTGCTCTCTCTACCTCTCTGTCAAATAAATAAATACAATCTTAAAAAATAAAATGAAATTCTAAAAATATTAACATAATCTAAAGAATAGAGATACAAAAAAACAGAATAGAAAAAAAGAGTAAGGGGGTGGGGGATGGGAGAGCCTGGTGGTGGGTACTGGGGGCACCTATTGCGTGGAGCACTGGGTGTGGGGAATGGGGAATGAATCTTGGAACACTGGAAAAAAAAATTTTAAGTAACAATAAAAAAAAAGAAGAAAGAGAACCTAAACAGAATCATATCAATAATTCCATTAACTATTAACTAACTAAGCTCTCCAACTAAAAGGTAGAGATTATCATAATGAATAAGAAAGCAAGATCCAATCATATGCTGCCTGTAAGGGATGGATTTTAAATATAAAGACTCAAACAGATTGAAAGTAAATGAAGGAAAAAGATGTATCACTCAGTCAACATAAAACTGGAATGACCATATTGGTATCACATTAAGTAGACATAAAAAAACATATATTACCAGAGATAAACAAAAATATTTCATAGTAATAAAAGTGTCATCAGAGAAACATAACAATCATAAATGAACACAACTAATAACAAAGTTTTAAAATACATGAAGCAAAATCCGACAGCCTCAAAGGAATGATTCCATAGATTTTAATAGTCCTCTCTCAGCAACTAATAGAACTAAACAAAATGTCAATCAAGACATAGATAATCTGACCCTATCAACCACCTTATCTTAACTGATACCTGTTGAATGCTATACCGAGGGCACCTGCGTAGCTCAGTGGGTTGGGCACCTGCCTTCAGCTTAGGTCCTTCTCCATCCTGGGATCCAGAACCCCTGTATGCTCAGCAGGGGAGTCTGCCTTTCCTTCTTTCTCTGCCACTCCCTCTGTTCATTCTCTCTCTCACTCTCTCTCTCAAATTAATAAAAATATTTTTAAAAAGAAAGAATGCTATATCAAATAACTACAGAATACACATTTTTCCAAGGGCAAATTGTACATACACCAACATGCACTATATCTGGGCCCCTGAGTGGCTCAATCTGTTAAGCACCTCTTTGGCTCAGATCATGATCCCAGGGTCCTGGGATCGAGCCCTGTGTTGGGCTCCCTGCTCAGTGGGGAGCCTGCTTCTCCTTCTCCTGCCTGCTCCTACTTTCTCCCACGATCTCTGTCTCTGTCTCTAATAAAAAAAATAAAACCTTTAAAAAAAAGAATGCAGAGGCGCCTGGGCGGCTCAGTTGGTTAAGCGACTGCTTTTGGCTCAGGTCACGATCCTGGATGGAGACCCGGGATGGAGCCCCACATCAGGCTTCCTGCTCAGCGGGAAGCCTGCTTCTCCCTCTCCCCGTCCCTCTGCTTGTGTTCCCTCTCTAGCTGTGTTTCTCTCTGTCAAATAAATAAATGAAATCTTAAAAAAAAAAAAAAAAAAAAAAAAAAGAATGCAAGGGCGCCTGGGTGGCTCAGTCATTAATTGTCTGCCTTCGGCTCAGGTCATGATCCCAGGGGCCTGGGATCAAGCCCCGCATTGGGCTCCCTGCTCCGCGAAAAGCTTGCTTCTCCCTCTCCCACTCCCCCTGCTTGTATTCCGTCTCTCGCTCTGTCTTTCTCTGTCAAAAAATAAATAAAATCTTAAAACAAAACAAAACAAAAACATGCACTACGTCCTGGGTCATAACACAAATCCCAATAAACTGCAAACAACTGAAATCACATAGACATATTCAGACACACATACACATTCATCTTCACACATTCTCTCTAGGCTCATCCCTAACCCTCTTCAAGCATCTATTAATAGTGACACATGGCACTAGTCCTCGGTAGAGATGAGTCTGCAGATCAATCAGAATATGGATAATCCACTGGGCCAAACCAATCCCTGATGGCAAATATAAAGACTTCGGATAAGCAGTTTCTCTAAGCAGTATGCTGTAAATTCCTATTAAATATCAATGACTCCTCAAATGAGACCATGGAGAAAATAAAACAACACTCTCCCAAATGCCTAACGTAGCATCTACTCTTTCACAGAATTCCTCATGGAAGTCTAAAGTAATCATCCAACAAAGCTGCCTCATGAAAATGTTCCTCCAATCAATATAACACAGTAACCTGGTAGGTGAGGCCATCCCAGGCTTCTCTCAACTGTAACTCATCTTCATTCAGCTCATCCAGATTCCTTTTTATCGGCAGGATGTCCAAAAAGGGGTTTTTTTCTTCATTAAATGACTCCAAAAAGGACAGCAGACTCTACAATCAGAAGATTTTAAAGACAGAAATTTTAGATCAGTTTCTGAAATGCAATCTGCTATTTTAAGGCCTGCAGCTGTAGGTTACGTTTAAGTGGATCGTCTCACTGCTCTGGTGTCTGCCCTCAGTGCACCCTGATGTTCTGAGTGCCATCACAGTAACGACAGGTCACAGCTGGTGTCTCATGTCAGCACGGCTGGACTTCGCCTGGAAGAGAGTGGCCAGGACACCCCGCTCGATACGACCTCTCCTGATGCCACATGGAAAATGTGAGTTTGTCTGTCTTCCCAAACACGGATTCACCACAAAATAAGAATGAGTAGCAGTAAGAACCGTATGGCAGCAGTGATCACAGCGAAATGTGCCTGTGAGTGACTGCAAGTAAGCTGCTCTGCTCAAGTCCTGTTATGCAGACCACAGAATATAGTCTGTCCATGCCCGCAAAAATTTAATAAATGAAGCTTTCCTTGGTTCAGATTTGTGTGAAAGATTAGTGTTGAAGAGTCATCAGTTCCACAAATATTATTTCAAACATTATTCCTAATAATTGGCAGCATTTTAAGTTAAATTTTATGAGTTGGGGTGCCTGGCTAGCTCAGTGGGAGAGCATGCAACTCTTGATCTTGGGGTCATGAGTTCGAGCCCTGTGTTTGGAGTAGAACTTACTTTTTAAAAATAAATAAATAAACAATTTTTTGAAGATTAAGTTTTATGAGCCAACTGTGGGATAATTATTATAATTCTTTCTGATTATGAATGACTTCACAAAGAATTTTATTTAAGAAACCTGAGTCTGTGGTACATTGCTAAATCAAAGACCTATGTAAGAGTAAAGCGCTTCTGGGGGATGCTGAGCATCTTCTCAGTCAAAAACATCAGGCCAGGGGCACCAGCATGGCTCATTCGGTTAAGCACCCGCCTTCGGCCTAGGCTATGACCCCAGGCTCTGGGATCGAGCCCCAAGTAGGGCTCCACTGTCAGGGGGAGCTTGTCTGCTTGTCCCTCTCGCTCTGCCTCTGTCCCACCGCCTGCTTGGGCTCTCTCTATATATATTTCAAATAAATAAATAAAATCTTAAAAAAAAACCCCACAACACGCCAGAACGAAGATGGGAGAAGCACAAAAGCCGATGCAGTCTGGATGAAAGGAAGATGAGACCATCCTATCCCTTTCTTCCCTGACGCCTCCAAACCAAAATGGACGCTGTTGTCAGCAAGCTGCACAACCCGCTGCACGGGAGGGTGGGAAAGGCCGGCTTCGTCCAGCTCCCTCAGACAGGGACACAGAGCTTGGAGGGACTCTCACACATGAGAGTATGTCTGCTTTATTCAGGATGAAGGACTGGTGAGGGGCAGAGTTACAGAGACGGTGGGTTCTAAGCAACAGGGCTGAAGAATCCTCACCTTGGCTATTAGTCTCTTTCAAGAGGGTACCGGAAATAATCAGCTAACCTTGAGAAGCACCAGGACATAAAGAGAGCTAGGGCTTCAAAGCCAGACCTCACTCAAATCCCACCTCTACCTCTCAGTAGCTACGGGACCTCAGACAAGTCGCTCCGTGCCTCTAAGTCTTGTCTTCATCTGTAAAACCGGAAGGGTAGCACCACATTCGGCAAGAGGCCATGGCCGGTAAGGTGCTGGGCGGCAAGCGCCGGGTCCCAAGCGAATGTTCCAACGCAGGAACAATAACAGGTGCCATTTTTCCTTGAAGGACACCCTGATTGGGGCCCTATCTTGTTATAATTCAGGATTGGCTTCATTTCTGACTTCCTGATCTTTTTTTAAAACACTCTAGACTGGAGACTGGAAACTTTTACTGTAAGGGGAAGACAGCACATGGCGTGGGCTTGGGGGCCCTACGATGTCTGTGGCTACTACTTCACTCCAGCAAAGCTGAGGGCAAAGCAGCCACGAACTACACCTCAGTGGTTATGGCTCTCTTCTAGGAACCTTGGATTCACAAAAACTGTGATGGGACCCACAGCCAGTTTGCCACGTCCCACTCTAAAAGCTTACTATTCCAAGTACCTGGAGGGCATCACACCTTGCTGGAAAGGCAGAATCTCGGGTCCCCACCCCAAGAAGTAATCAGTTAATTGGCACTTTAACAAGACTGCCCCCATCATTCACACACACATCAGAATTTGAGAAGCACTGTCCCGAACTTGATGCTAAAATTTGGAGTCTGTTTAGCATTTAAATAATTACCCTGAAAGTTGTTTTTTTCCAAAAACATCCTATTCTTCCCTAAATGTAAGCTACAAATAAATCACTGTTTAAAGTCATACTTACTTCATACTTTCTAGAGTAGGTCTCATTTTCTGAATCCTTTAGGACTTTCTGTAGTTTTTCCTCTTGTAAAGTTAACCAGACCACAGCATCTTTCATCTTGCCCTAAAATTCACACACACACACATACTCATTTAAAACTCCCCTAAACAGACTTAGAGATTTTTTTTAACAATAAAATTAACAATTTCAAACAGCAGTGAAATGATGCAATCATTACACACCAATGACTCATGGTGCCAAAAAGGAATTTTGCTTGTGCACATAACTCTTTAAATTTTAAAATGGATTTAAACTAGCACGTGAACATAACGGGCTAAAGAGACAGGGCAAACAAGCCCCAAACCCATCCCTTCTTTTTTTTTTTTTTTTTTGGTTTATCTATTTCTATTATTCCCCAATCTTAGAGAACATTATTCTAAATTACTTACTTACAGTAGGCCTTTCAGAAGACTGCTTCCCAATACATCTAAATATGGGCTAATGTCAGAGCTATTCACACCTGAATACATGAACATCAAACATAGTTTGAGGGCACCTAGGTGGCTCAGTGGGTTAAAGCCTCTGCCTTCAATTCAGGTCATGATCTCAGGGTCCAGGGATGGAGGCCCGCGTCGGGCTCTCTGCTCAGCAGGAAGCCTGCTTCCTCCTCTCCCTCTGCCTGCCTCTCTGCCTACTTGTGATTTCTCTCTCCGTCAAATAAATAAATAAAATCTTAAGGAAAAAAAAACCCAAAAACATAGCTTGAGCACTTTAAAGACCCTAAAAATGACACTACTAAAGGTTTTGGTTCAGCTATCCAGTGGATGTGAGCACAACTATTTTTTCTTAGATTCTTGCTTGCTTACATTTGCAAGGAAATTTACTGCCAAAAGATAAAGCCAAAGATGTTACATCTTATTTCCATTCTCCTTTAACCTTCATTTACTCTTTTCTTTCTATTACACAGGAGTGTTTTCGATATGCTTCTGCATCTGATTTCATGGACAGTTGGACTTTTCATTTTATTTTTTAATAAGAAAATTAATTAGAAAAGATGAGCTCCCCAGCAGGTCAGAAATAAGTGAACTGAATTACACGCTTGTGTCCCAGCTTGAGTTTCTGTTCCAGAGTCAGCAACAATCTGCCTCAAACATAACAGTTGGAAAAACATGGGCCTAAATTTGTCACATAAAATGCAACAATATGACTGCATGTAAACTTATCTGAGGAAGTAGTTTAAATAAATGTTAAAATAATATACAAAAACATTTTCCTACAAATTTCACAGCACTCATTTATCTCCACAGCAGAACCGACGTTTATTTGCATCACTGATTTTTATGAAATTTGCCCCCACAATATTTTGTGTACCTGACTACAAGTCAAAGGAAAAAACTGAATAATCAAAAGGCAATCCGAGAGTGATTCAAGCGTACCTCAAAAAACAACGATGAAGAGTAGAAGACAATGTTTCCATTTTTTACAAATTACCCAATCCCAGTTCCATGTAGTCAAAGAACAGGTAAAATGGGAATATGCTAAAATTAGACTGTGCGATGGTGGCACAACTATGCAAATACACCAAAATCCACTGAATTGTAAATTTTAAATGGTTTAATTTTACAGCATGTGAATTACACCTTAAAAAAGCTGTTAAAATTAGAATAGACAAAAATTAGATAGCTGTAGGATTTTTCAAAAGCCTGCTATACTTGTATAGAGTGCCTATGTAAAAGTTATTTTAGATAATGCAGCAAAGCTTCATTAATTACCACTTCCAACTTAAAAATTATTTTAAAATAGGCAAACAAACCTATAGTGAAAGAAATTAAAATACTGGTTGCCCAGGGTGGGGGTACAGATGGGAAGGAGGAACGGCAGAACATTCTGGATAACAGAAACGTGTTACTTCATGACTGTTACATGGCTAACGTGGGTGTATGTATTTGTCAAAACTCAAAGAACTACACTTTTAAGTTCTATATTCAAATTATACCTCAATTTTAAAAATTAAGCCACGAATAGGGTACAACAAAAATGCGCTCAAGTCATACTTCTAAGGAAGGACATACCTGAGCTTTATCTCCAGTCTCAGCCGCATCTTTCGAATACTGTAGAAATTGTGCCACGTAGGTCATGATGGACTTTTCGTCAGGATTGACAACATCCACATCTGCAAGAGATGTCACACTGTCCATCACCTATAGATGTGACTTACTGTAATTACTACATGAGAACAGGCTAGATCATAAGACAGCCTTTAAATGAACCGAGGTAGTTAACCAGCCGCAATCTCTGGTCAGCAGCCCTTGCTCCAAGTCTGTGCAGCAGATCAGAGCTTAGATCCAGAGTCAGACAGGACTGAGTTGAATCCTGCCAGTAGTATGGGCACAGCCTCAATTTCCACCTTGCATGTTGTCTGGATCAGGGTAGAAGTAGTCAGGGAGGGTGGAAAAGAGAAAATACAGCCTTCCTCCTTCCAGAGACACCATATAGAAACTCCTCCAAGAGAGGAGTGGAGGAACATACAGCAACTGGAATCCACTCCCGTCACACTGGTCTCAGCAAGTATGCAGTAAAACCTTTCTAAAAGCATATGTTGGGGCACCTGGGGTAGCTCAGTCAGTTAAGCATCTTCCTTCAGCTCAGGTCATGATCCCAGGATCCTGGGATCCAGTCCCGCCTTAGGCTCCTTGCTCAGCGGGGTGCCTGTTTCTCCCTCTCCCATTCCCTTTCCCCCTGCCTGTCACTCCCCCTACTTATGATCTCTTTCTTTCTCCCTCTGACAAACAAAAGCATATGTTGTGTGGCAGGCTTACTCAAGACAGCCACAAGATTTTATCTGTTCATTCGTGGAACAAATATATTTACTGAGAAGCTCCTGTGGGCCAGTCCTTGTGGTGCATTAAGAAAGTCCACGGTGAAATAAATCTGGACCATGCTGAATTAAACAAAGTAAAAATATTATAAATTCCTTAAATGCAGAACTTCTCCAGATAGATATAAATTAGATGGATCACAAAATCAAAAGGAAGCAATGAATAAACTACAGACAAAATGAACAGATAATTTTGGGATGTCTTTTAGTATGTTGCCAAAACAACCAGGAAGATATTGAAAAGGAAACCTTCTGTCTTTACTTATTAAATCAGTTAAAGTAAATTCATCAAATATTTATAGAGAGCCCACAAATGCAGTTCACAAGCAAGACAGGTAAGGCTGAGTTCTTGGTCTTAGGGACCATGCGTTCTATCACTTTCCTCAGTCAACAAGGGGATGCTAGACACCTGAGTAGATGCTAGATGCCTTAAGATATCATCTGCCCCTCAAGGAGCTCACTGTTAGGAAAAACCAACAACAAACAAACAGAACATACTATGCATGCTTTACCAGATGTGTTTACTGGGCCCAATAACTGTTCTAATAGGCTGAGGGAGAACATGAATCTAATCTGTATCCAAGTAATACAATTCAAGACAGTAAACATACAAAAGGTATCAATAAAAAGGTAGGGGTGGGGGCCCCTGGGTGGCTCAGTTGGTTAAGCAACTGCCTTTGGCTCAGGTCATGATCCCGGAGACCCGGGATCGAGCCCCACATCGGGCTCCCTGCTCAGCAGGAGGCCTGCTTCTCCCTCTCTCACTCCCTTTGCTTGTGTTCCCTCTCTGGCTGTGTTTCTCTCTGTCAAATAAATAAAATCTTAAAAAAAAAAAAAAAAAGGTAGGGAGGTAGGGGTGAAGTTTCAATAAGGAAGCATCCCTAAAAACTGACTCATTCTTTAACTGGAAAAAAAAATACATAAGCAGAAAAGTAAAAGTATGGGATGCCTGGATGGCTCAGTTGGTTAAGTGTCTGCCTTGGGACCAGGTCATGATTCTAGGGTCCTGGGATCAAGTCCCACATTGGGCTCCTTGCTCAGCAGACAGCCTCCTTCTCCCTCTGCCTGCCACTCTCCCTGCTTGTGCTCTCTCTCTCTCACAAATAAATAAAATTTCTTTTTAAAAAAGTAGAATTTTATCAAGAGATGCCTAAAATTATTTGACTGACCCTTAACTAGATGTTTTTTAAAAACTTTACTGTATATGAAGTTAAGCATTGTGATTAAATGTTTTAATAAAATAGTCAAAAGATAATTCTCTTATTTAAATATGACAAAAGTATTTGGTTTGCATAAATAATCATGATGTACTTCACATCTTAAGCTATTATTTAAGCCATTTAAAATGAATTACAGGCGGGGCGCCTGGGTGGCTCAGTTGGTTAAGCAACTGCCTTCGGCTCAGGTTATGATCCTGGAGACCTGGGATCAAGCCCCACATCGGGCTCCCTGCTTGGTGGGAAGCCTGCTTCTCCCTCTCTCACTCCCCTTGCTTATGTTCCCTCTCTAGCTGTGTTTCTCACTGTCAAATAAATAAAATCTTTTTAAAAAATAATTAATTAATTAATTAAAATGAATTACAGGCATTTATATGGTATAAATGTGCCTTTTTATACTATTACATTACTTGTCTAGTTATTTTCATACACTGAACTAGAGAAAATATTTTATCTAATAAAGATACACAAAATCATAGTAGGAGGAAAGTACAAGGGAAAGAAAGAGAAAGAAAAGAAAGAAAGAAAGAAAACAAAACCCAGTAATCAGAAAAGGGGACAGAACAAAACATACGGGAAAACAAAGAAAAAGATAATGAAAAGCCAAAAAGGAAAGGGAAAAAACAAAGAAAGGAAAAAAAGGGAAAGAAGGAAAAACAAGGAGAGGAAAAGTTAACAAAGAGAATAACAAGCCACCGGAACCTAAAATAATGACAGACCTAATATATAAAAATTTGGAATCATTACGCTGTTAACTTAGAAATATCACCTTCAACTGAGGCCCAAGAAGGCCAAGAACTAATAGCAACAAGCATAGTTAGCTCCCAGATCTTAGCCTTCTAATGCCATTCTCCAACCAGCACTCCTTGGAGAGAGGGCTAATTCCAGGCCTGGGGCAGCAAACGTGCAAGATAAGTCTGGTGCGTCCTGTAGGCCAGAAAATAAGGATAAGCTCAAAACAACCAGGAAATACCACATGGATGGGGATATGTTCAAAGGAGCACAGGAGCTAGATGAAAGAGCTTCCAGGGACTTAAAAATTCTGACCTTAAAAAACCTTTTTTAATTCGAGAAATAAAACAAAGTAATATTGGATTATAACCCAAAGTATTAAATAAAATGCCCATAAGCCCATCATGATATAAATCGATGGCTGGATAAATGAATAAACGCAGGAGAGAACAGACGTAGTTCCTGCAAAAGAACTGTAAATAATTTATCTATGTAACCTGCCCTTGAGGAGAGTGAGTGTAATTCTCCTATGTGTGGGCTATGCAGAGTGATGGCCCTCCAAAGAGGACAACGCAGGAAGAGGGAAACAAAAACTAGCTTCACAAGGGAAAAAGCTACCAAACACTACCTCAGCCAGGTAATCAAGATTAACAGTGATACAATGCTGACAGCCTGCTCCCCTGACACGGTGTGGTGAGAATGGCACTCTAGCTCTGTGGTCTTCCCCCGAAGAACCCACAGTCTCAGTCTAACCTGAGCAAAGATGTAACACAAATTCCAGGAAAGGGGTCTCTACAATATACATAACCAGTAATCCCCAGAACTGTCAGGTCATCAAAACAAAAAGCTCTGAGACCGTCACAGTCAACAGCAGCCAAAAAAGGCATGAAAACTACATGTAAGGTAGAATCCTGGATGGAATTCTGAAAAGAAAAAGAGCATCAGGGAAAAACTAAAGAAACATGAATAAAGTATAAAAATATATCAATTTTGGTTCATTAATGGTAACAAATGTAATGTACTAATATGTCAACAACAGGGAAAACTTCATGGGAACTTACTAGATCTTCTTCCCAATTTTTCTGTGAACTTAAAATTGTTCTGAAACATAAGGTCTATTAAAAACAAAAGGAATGATGTTCTGACAAATGCTGCCACACAGATAAGCTTTAAAAAGATCATGCGACGGTAAAGAAGCCAGCCACAAGAGACTACATTTATGTGAAATGTGCAGACTTGGCAAATCTATAGAAAGAGAAAGAATTAGTGGTTGCCAGAGCTGTGTGTGTGTGTGTGTGTCTGTATAAGAGATTGAGAGAGGTGGGGAGAAATAGGGACTGATTTCTAATGGGATGGGGTTTATTTTTGGAATGATGAAAAGGTTCTAACTAAGGATGATGATGGCTGCATCATTTCACCAATGTACTAAAGAACTATTGAATTATATGCTTAAATGGGTAAATTGTATGGTATGTGAATTACATCACAATAAAGCTGTATAAAACCAAAAAAGTGGGGTGCCTGGGTGGCTCAGTTGGTTAAGCAACTGCCTTCGGCTCAGGTCATGTTCCCGGAGACCTGGGATCGAGCCCCACATCAGGCTCTCTTCTCAGCCGGAAGCCTCCTTCTCCCTCTCTCACTCCCCCTGCTTGTGTTCCCTCTCTCGCTGTGTTTCTCTCTGTCAAGTAAATAAATAAAATCTTTTTAAAAATAAATAAATAAATAAAACCAAAAAAGTTAGGTGACAAAGCCACAATCACTTAGTGGTATGTTGAAGCCAGATGGCTCAGCTTGAGAGCTGATTAGATTTTCAGCACTTTTATAAGCTGGTTGTTAAACACAGCCAGCATTAAAAATTAAATTGCATAAACAATCCAAAATATCCATCAGGGCCACCTGGGTGGCTCAGCTGGTTAAGCCGCTGCCTTCAGCTCAGGTTATGATCCCAAGGTCCACGTTGGGGCTCAGTCGTGAGCCTGCTTCTCCCTCTTCTCCCCTCTCACTCATGCTCTCTCTCACTATCTCTGTCGCTATCTCTCTCTCTTTCTCTCAAATGAATAAATAAAATCTTTAAAAAATATGTATGTCTAAATATTAAAATAAAGATAATGGATACACAAAACTCACCACTTCCCAACTATTTTACTGCATTTTGCTATTACCTATGCTCTTGAGATTATTTACCTCTATTGTACCTGTGTGACAGAAAAAAGTAATTCATAATGGTGTTCTAAGGTTGCACATCTTTTCCCTACTCTGCATTCAGTGGCTTCTCACTGGAATCAGCTGTGGTGGTAGTGTTCAAACCACACACACACACACACACACACACACACACACACACACACACACACACCAGCAAATGAGGGTCTGATTTCTTGTTTTGTTGATTCTGAAGAAAGGGATGAAGAAAATGTTAATAATGCAGGTTAAACTTAAAAGTACAACCTATTTAGAGCTGTTAAATTGCACACAGCTCAAAAAAATGGAGAAATTGTTCTTCTGGGACTAGATTCAGCAAAAAAAAGTCATTCACGTTGTTGAAGAACAAATGAAGTTGTGACAGACTTCTTTGCTGTCATACTTACTCATGACCGTAAGGAAATTATCCACCAACATTCATGTCAGAACTACACGTGTCCAACAGCAACCAGAAGTTGGCTACAGATGGGAGCGGGAGTTTGGCAAAAATCAACAAAAGCATTTTGGGGCTATATGCAATTTATAACAAAATGTGACATATATGTTTATTATTATTGAAACTATGTGCTGTATGAGCTTTGTATTAGTACTATTTGTTGGACAGCCAGTCACACATTTACCTACACACCCCTACTTATAGAGCTGAGACTAGAATTTGTATCTCTTAAGCTATTAGCTCATTTTAATCTTCACTAATCCTACATACCTCTTTTATGACCTTAATGGGATTTTTAATATGATTAAGTAAGTTGTAAGTTAAGAAACAACCCAATCCAAAGTAAAGTGCTTTTCCAAGGAAGTAAATCACTTTATTCTGAATTTTTATGAAATTAACATAATTATCTCTTTGAATATGACCAGTATTTAGGATTTCTGTGGTCCTTGTTCACAATCTAACACAATGTATGGAGCATAATCATGGCAAAGCAGAGCCAGCCACAGAGGGAGAAACAGAATAGGCGGTTTCTTTCTTTTTATTTTTTTTTATTTGACGGAGAGATCACAAGTAGGCAGAGAGGCAGGCAGAGAGAGAGAGGAGGAAGCAGGCTCCCTGCTGAGCAGAGTGCCTCATGTGGGCCTCGATCCCAGGACCCTGAGATCATGACCTGAACCGAAGGCAGAGGCTTAACCCACTGAGCCACCAGATGTCCAAATAGGCAGTTTCCATCCTCATGGAAGTTCAGCTTTACTGAAAGGGAGGGAGTGGAGAGGGGAAAAACGTTCAAAGAACGGATTTACTCAAGAGATTTTAGAACAGAATAACAGAATCAAGGGAACACAATACAGAACATAAGGAAAGAAAATTAAGACAAAGACTCAAATTATTTCCAATAACAGCACTCTTTGTTTTCAGCTGTCGTGTCATCCCTGCAATTACGGAGGTGAACAAATTGGTAGGAATTCTTAATTTCATGACATTTACAGGGTTTAAGTTTAACACCTCAGGACTAAAATATAATGCCTGTTCATTTATAATATAGTTGCCCTTTTCAAGTCAACTTCCCACTGGACATTGTTTTGAAAAGAAAGAAGTTTCTTTACCTTCCGGTTCTAGCAATTTGGGGATTTTAAATTCTCGTTCTGCAATTCTGAAGGCCTCTTTCAGATTGTCTTTGTTGGATCTTTGCTTCACACTCTTCATGTCAATTAGGTCTGGTCGCAAGGCATGAATGACAGCCAAAAAAGCCATCCCATTTCTCCAGCTTGACTTAAAATCTGTCACACTGACGGACTCACACCTATCACAACAGGACGAAAACATGATAAATATTATTTAAGAGAATGTCAGATCACAGCCACTACATTCAATAGTAATTAAAACAAATTTCAGTTTCAATCAAATCAATCATACAAATCACTCCAGGAAAATATTTTGTTTTAATCTGGAGTCTGATAAAAGTAACACGCCCATTTTGATACCACAGGACATTGGCTCTCCAGGTGTGGCGCTGGAACCAGCGGCAGCAGCATCACCTGGGCTGTAAGGGCTAAGAAATACAAACTCTCAGTCAGCCCCGAACATACCGCATCAGACTCCAGAGGTAAGTCGGAGGTAGGGGTGTGTGTGTGTGTGTGTGTGTGTGTGTGTGTGTGTGTTTTATTTAATTATTTGAGAGGGGGAAGAAGAGTGAGCGAGTGAGTGAGAATGCACATGTGCCAGGGGAAGAGCAGAGACGCAGACTCCCCCACTGAGGAGGGAGCCTGACAGGGGACTCGATCCCAGGGCCCTGGGATCACAACCTGAATCGAAGGCAGACACTTAACTGACTGAGCCACCCAGGCGCCCAAGAGATCTGCATCTTGAAAAGCGCTCCACATGAGAAAACCTCACTGAAGTTTAACACCCTCCATTCAACAGTCTGTTGGCTCAAGACTGACTTTAGATCCCTGCATGAGGTGATGTTCTTTTCTCCAGAGGAAACAATCTTCCTTCTCATTATAACAAAGTAAATGATAGACTGTGGCACCTCAATGGCCAGCAGCTCACTGGCGAGACAGGCCCTGCCACTCCTGTGCTTAAATACAGCCACTGCAGATGAACAGATCCACAAAATGTGGTAAACACATACATACAACAGAGCATCATTCAGCTCTACATAGGAAGGACACTGTCATATTTTACAACATGGATGAACCCTGAAAATTTTTTTAAGGTTTTATTTATTTATTTGACAGCGAAAAACACAGCTAGATGGGGAACACAAGCGGGGGGAGTGAGAGAGGGAGAAGCAGGCTGCCCGCAGAGCAGGGAGCCTGATGCCAGGCTCGATCCCAGGACTCCAGAATCATGACCTGAATTGAAGGCAGACACTCAACAACTGAGCCACCCAGGTGCCCTGAACCCTGAAGATGTTAAGTGGAGTAAGAGAAGTCAGTCACAGAGGGGCAGGTCCTGCATGATGCCACTCACTTAAGGTACCTGCAGTAGTAAATTCACAGGCAAAGATAGTAGACCACTGGCTACCACGGGCTGGGGGAGGGGAGAATGCAAGGGAGTTTTGAGTTTTACCAGATGAAAAAAGTTCTGGAGCTGGGTGGTGGTAATATTTACATAGTAAATGTACTCTATAATGCATTTAACGTCACCCAACTGTAGGCTTAAAAATGGTTAAAATGGGGGCGCCTGGGTGGCTCAGTTGGTTAAGCAACTGCCTTCGGCTCAGGTCATGATCCCAGAGACCCGGGATCGAGCCCCACATCGGGCTCCCTGCTCGGCGGGAAGCCTGCTTCTCCCTCTCTCACTCCCCCTGCTTGTGTTCCCTCTCTGGCTGTGTTTCTCTCTGTCAAATAAATAAAATCTTTAAAAAAAAAAAAAAAGGTTAAAATGGTAAATTTTGTTATATATCTTTTACTACAATAAAAAATTATGGAAAAAAAACCCCACCCCTGTCATAGCTTATCAGAATAATACTTCTCACTCAAGGCCCACCACGATCTGACCCCTGCCACTCCCACTCTCGCACCTCCCCTCTTGCAATCTTGATGCCACCCTGGCCTCGTTCCTCTCCTTCAACACAATGCTCTTTGTAATCCTTCTGCATGGATGCTCTTTTTCCTAGATCTTCATACATCCAAAGCCTTCTCCTTCAAGCCTCAGCTCAAAGGGCTCCTCCTCCGAAAGGTGCTCCATGACCCCCTCAGATAAGCGCCCCCCCACCCTTGACATTCTGAATCATCCTAAGTCCTTCCTGACCTTCTTGCCAACTGTAGTTATCATATTGATCCATCCGCTCTTGGTGCAAGCCTCTGGAGAGTAAGGGCCTTGTCTTTCTTGTCTGTCATGGTAGAATCATCCCCAATGGTGTCTAGCATATAAAGGTGCCTAATATATACATTTCAAATCAATCCATCGAATAGATCCATCACTAATCTGTACTTAATAAAGGATCAGAGTCTTATAATTTAAGAGTATAGTTGCATACAAAATGTGGGAAATATTCTAGAACAGCTATAGTGTCCTTTAATATCTCATTAAAAACCACAAAGAAATTCAGGGGACTAATTTGAGGTATGAACCAAATGATTAAAACTACTGGAGAGGGGCACCTGGGTGGTTCAGTCAGTTAAGTATCTGCCTTCAGCTCAGGTCAGGACTTCAGAGCCCTGGGATCAGCACCGCATTGGGCTCCCTGCTGAGCAGAGACTCTTTCTCCCTCTCCTTCTCACTCGTCCTTTCTCTCACTATCTCTCTCTCTCTCTCTCTCTCTCTCTCTCTCTCTCAAATAAACAGACAAAATCTTAAAAAAAAAAAAAAAAAAGAAAGAAAAACAACTACTGGAGAAATAGCTTCAGATGACATGGGCTTTCCTGAATCCCTCAGGAAAATTGCCTAAACTACAACTGTGATAAACTAGATAGTATTCCCCAAATTCTGTCTTGTTTAACAAATGCATGATCCATACTATGTCCAGAAACTGATCTAAATACCCTTAAAAAATAATTCTTATAATACACATAATAACCCTATGAAGGTTAGTACTGTCCACATTTTTATGACTGAGGAAACTCAAACACAAGAGATGAAGTATCTGAAGTTATCAGTTAGAAAGCACTGGGAGCCAGGACTCAAACGCACAATTCCAGCCTCAGGTTGTGTGCTTAGATACTAAGCAAAACTAGCTAAAGGGATGCAGGCTGGGACTGAGGACAGGGCAGAGTGGGGATCGGAACCAGCCCAGTGCTGACTGGCAGGATTAAAAAATTAAGAAAACTGAAGTAAAATAAAGTTGTTTCTTAAAGAGTCAAGAAAAAGTTCACTTGATATATTAAAACCTCCTAAGATATGTATATTTTTTTGTCCCTCATAAAACGCAAAAGATGAATGACAACTATAGAAGGGTAAAGCTGAAGACAGAAATGAGCATCTGAGCCTCTCATTGTGAGGCTGGAAAGAAGTGACTCAGAAGCCCGCCATTTGAGAGACCTCAGGGACATATTTATGCCTCTATTTATCCAGACAATGCTAGGATGTGACAGGGATGCCTTTTGAACTCCACAGCTCATCTCAGGGTGAATTCTCCTGCATCCTGGCTCCTTATTTTTCCTAAATCCCATCCCTGCAGGTGGTTAAAATGAAAGAGTAAATACATCCCTAAAGCAAAAAAATCCTTTTTCTTATAAAACAGAATTTCTGAGCACTCTTTAAAAATACTCCCATTTTTCTGGCTTCTGTTCCCTAATTGAGCTATAAATTTCTAAACAATGGGTACCGTGGTCTTTTAATGCAGTCATACAGCGCTCCAAGAGATCATTTTATGTGTTGCTTACTTATTTCTTCATTTGTTCATTCATTCATTCAATAACATTTATGAAGCACCTATCATGAACTCCCATTAGGCTAGGTTCTGGGGACACATGGTCCATAAAGATGTAGTCCTCATTTTTAAAGAGTTCCTAGTGTGCTAAAATGCTTGGGATTTAAATCCATCTCCCAGATGCATAGGGGAATTGTGCCTAAGGAAAAGGATATTTAAAGACCTCTTTATTTCTACACAGTAACTCTCCACCTAAGGAGGCTGGTGAGCATTTGGCTTTGAGGAGAGAAAAGTGTGAACATGCAGTCAACCTGATTTTCAGACCAGGAGTCAGTAATGCCGTGTTGGTAGGTCAAGCTGCCCTGTGTGTCTCCTGTGGTCATAGCAAACGACTTACCGAGCACACTGCTCCTGGGCCCACAAGAGAAGAGCCTTCTTTGCAGACATCTGCCATCTTTCTTGGGCTCTGGAGCATTTCTTAGCTGGAGGACTTGAGGTAGGAGATGAGTCAGCCACACTCACACTGTCCAGGGAAAGCTGATCATAATCGCAAGAAAGAGTCCGGGCAAGCTCCTCAATCTAAGGAAGACATAATCATAGTCAACACATACAAATCGTAAGTTAGTGGCATTGAGGCAAAACCTTTGGCCAACATAAGACCTAAATAGTATCCGATAACAGTGAGAGGTTACTCACGGTGAAATCAGTACTAGACAAGTCCTTGAATAACAGCAGTTATCATCTCAGGCTACACTTAGACTCTCTTTCAGGGGACTTGGGTCATTCCTTGCCCCAATTCATGCACTGCGCCCCAGCTAAAGGGCAAGCATTTAATTCATCATCCCCCTAAATGCTTACAGTGCACTTTGCTGCTGCTCAACACCTGTGGCTCTAAATTGAATTGAACTCATTTGAGATCCTAGTCTAAAGTGTCTTCCAAAAGACTGGGTCAATTAAAATGCATCCTTGATTATAAATCATTAAGAAACAAATATACAGGGGCGCCTGGGTGGCTCAGTTGGTTAGGCGACTGCCTTTGGCTCAGGTCATGATCCCGGAGACCAGGGATCAAGCCCCACATCGGGCTTCCTGCTCAGCAGGAAACCTGCTTCTTTCTCCCTCTCTCACTCCCCCTGTTGTGTTCCCTCTCTGGCTGTGTTTCTCTCTGTCAAATAAATAAAATCTTTAAAAAAAAGAAGAAGAAACAAATATACATACAGAAAAAAGTCAAATACGTGAAAGCTAAGTCCCAAGAAAGAAAAAAAAGTTGTCATTAGGTATGTGGAAAATATCCTCATTCATCATTTAAGAAAGGTAAATGTATACAGCAAGGAGACAGTTTCTTCATTTCTAACACCCTGTGTTAGAAAAAGATTTTAAAGTGAACAAGTGATATATCCTCTAGTAAGAAAATGAGAAAGTGGATTTTTACGTATTGCTGGTAAGTACACATTTGGTTCAGATTTTCTGGAGGGCAGTGACATAATACCTACAGAAAACTGTCAAAGATCAATCTACAAATACAGTAGCAAGTATTAGTGAGAGAAGTATACTTCTTAATGATTAATAGATCCACTAGACAACCAGTAATAATAGATGTGACCAACACAATTAACAAACTTCATCCAACTGGCATACCCCAGTTGGATGTACTTAAAATGGCAGAATCAACAATCTTTTCAAACCCATATAAAATATTTACTGAAATTGACAACACTGAGTCATAATGCAAGCTTCAGCAATTTCAAAGAACTGAAATCATTCAGATGCTATTCTCTGACCACAGTCAAATAGCTAGGAATCAGTAAAAAAGATATAACAAACAATATCCAAATAATTGGATATTACGCAATAGAATGTTATATAACCCAGAGGTCAAATAAGAAATCGTAATGAAAATAAAATATTTTGAACAGAGCAAAACAAAAATATTGTAGTCATGGATTATACAATGCAATGTTTTAATGATGTCAACTTTTTTCCAAATTATACATTCAATGAAATCCTCATTAAAATACCAACAGATGGTGTGCATGTAAATTAACAAGTTATCTATAAAATTTATATGAATATCAAACATTTTGCATACCTTAAACTTACAAAATGGTATATGTTAATTACATCCTAATTTTAAAAATTATGAGAATCCAAAGAGCAAAGAATAAACAAGATAATCCTAAAGAATAAGTTGGGCACTATCAGATATTGAGACTTTCTACAGGGCTATAGTAATTAATAATTAATAATTAGTATTTAGTATAGTATATAGTATAAATTAATAATTAGTATAGTAATAATACAGTCTAGTACTGGTGCCAAGAATAAATAATGGGTGAGAAGTGAGAAGTGACAATCTTACAAAAGAGCCACACATATATGGCTACTTGATTTTTTTATTTACTGACACAACAGTACACTATGAAAATGATGGTTTTTGAATGCATGGTGTTGGGTCAACCAGATAGCCATATGGAAAAAACAATCTTGATTGCTTTAACATAACATACTCAAAAAAGTTCATTCTCAAAAGACTGTAGATCTAAATGTAAAATATGAAAGTTAAGCTTTTAGAACTGTGCTGTCCAATGTAATAGTGACTTGCTCCATGTGGCTATTTAAATTAATTAAAAAGAATTTAAAATTTAGTTCCTTAGTCATACTAGCCACATTTCAAGTGTTCAGTGGCCACAAGTGACTAGCAGCTACCGTCTTGTACAGTGCAGCTACAGAACATTTCTATCATTGCAGAAAGTCCTATTTGGACAGAACTATTCAAGAAAATAGCGTTATGGGCACCTGGGTGGCTCAGTTGGTTAAGCCACTGCCTTCGGTTCAGGTCACGATCCTGGGTCCCAGGATCGAGTCCCGCATCAGGTTCCCAAGTCCATGGGGAATCTGCTTCTCCCTCTGACCTTCTCCCCACTCATTCTCTCTCTCACTCTCACTCTCAAATAAGTCATAAATAAAATCTTTAAAAAAGAAAAAAGAAAATAGCATTAAGAGAGTATCTTCATGATGTTGACAAAGGAAAAGGTTTCTTTACAGGACATAAAAAGTAGTAGTCAGGAAAAAAGGAAGATGATAAATTTGAACTACACTAAAATCATCAATGTCTCTTCACTAAAAGACTGAAAAGGCAAGCCACTAGAATCAGAGATTTGCAATTTTTATGTACTCGACAAAGGACTTGTATCCAGAATATATTTTTAAACTTCTGTAAATCCTTACACACAATAGCACACTAAAATAAAAAAATTTTAATGTCAAGTATTAGTGAGGATTGAAGGAAGGAATTCATGAATTCTGGTAACAATGTAGATCAGAACCAACATTTTGAAAAACTGGTTGCCACTACCTGCCAAAGCTGAACTTCACATGCCTTATGATCCAGCAATTCCACTCCTACATATACACACAAGGGACATTAGGGCTTGTACCCCCAAAAGGCATACCCAAGAACGTGCCTAGCAGCTTTAGTCATAACTGTGGAAAACTGGCAACAAAAGAAATGTCCATCAACAGTAGAGCGGTAAATAAACTCTGGAATATTCATGCAATGGTATATTCATATACAAACAAAGAGAATGAAAGAAATACAGTCAATGATACTGTAACAGCGATGTAACAGGATAAATGGCAGCTAAGTTTCGGTGAACAGAGCATAATGGATAAACTTGTCAAATCACTAAGTTGTACACCTGAAATGAATGTAACTAATTGTGTGTCAACTATACCTCTCCCCTCCCACCAAAAAGATGCATGCTTCAACAAGTTGAAACTCACAGATGACGTTAAGTGAAGTAAGTCTGACACAGAGTATATGGCCAATGTAAGTCAATTCCGTTATAATTCCTTGGTATCGAAGTAAAGATGTTAAGCTAAACAATGACAGAAATCGAAGTGGTGGTTTTCCCTAGGGAGGGGAGCAAAGACTGGGAGAAATACCTGGGAACTCTAGGACTCAGACAATATTCTCTATTTTTATCTTGGATGGTGGCTACATGGGTGTATTTAACTTCTTCTTTTTTTTTTTAAGATTTTATTTATTTATTTGACAGAGAGAGAGAGATCACAAGTAGGCAGAGAGACAGGCAGGGAGGGAGGAGGAAGCAGGCTCCCCGCTAAGCAGAGAGCCTGATGTGGGCCTTGATCCCAGGACCCTGAGATCATGACCTGAGCTGACAGCAGAGGCTTTAACCCACTGAGTCACCCAGGCACCCGATGTATTTAACTTCTAAAAATACACCAAGCTCTACACTTCAGATTTGTGCATTTTTCTTTATGTATGTTCTTCAACAAAAGTTTATTTACATTAGTAAAACGGAAGCCAAGAAAAGCAAAACTTATGGCCCAACAATTTCACTTCTAGGGACCTGGCTCATGGTAATAATTTATTTTAAGATTATTTATTTATTTATTTATTTGACAGACAGACAGCAAGAGAGAAGGAACACAAGCAGTGGGAGTGAGAGAAGGATAAGCAGGCTTCCTGCTGAGCAGGGAGCCCAAAGTGGGGTATCAATCCCAGGACTCCAGGATCATGACCTGAGCCGAAGACAGTTGCTTAATGACTGAGCCACCCAGGCGCCCTGGGTATGGAAAAGTTTTATCTGAAGGGTAGCCTTTTTAGAACTGCTTGCAACTGTAAAACTGTGACCATTCTGACTGCTAATGAAATATAATTCTTTGTAATAGAACATCATGACTCCATTGTAATAGAACATCATGCCTCCATTAAAAACTATGTATGAATTCAGAAAGATGTTCACTAGCACAGGTCAAAAAGTTTGGATAGCATGACCATTCCATCTAAGATATACATATATAAATAAGTATATACATTTATTCCTGCTGTATGTATCATGAAGTCTGTACACCAAATTATTTAGGGGTTATCAGTGAGTGGTAGAATCAGAGATGATTCTACTTGGTTTTTATTATCTATATTGAAAATTTTAATTATATTTTAAATATCCTGGAAGGTATGGAGAAAAAGATATAACAAATGCCTATGTATTGTCCAATTTTAACATTTTACCACATTTGGTTCCTTTTTTTTTTTTTTGGTTCAAATTTTTTTTAAGAAATGAAACACTGACACAGTTTAAGGCTTCTGTCTTTCCCTCTGCAATTCTACTTCCTTCCTTTTCCAGAGGAAAAAAAGACACAATCATAAATTTGGTTTTCACCATCCTATGAGAATTATTCTACTTTAACTTCAAATGTAGGTACCCAGAAATCACATGTAGCCTTATTTTACATGTTTTAAATCTTATGCAAATTAGTTGTTATTTTCTAGTTTTTATAAAATAATCCCTTGTTTCCCACATAATTTTTAAAGTTATTTTCAAAGTACTTAAAGAGATACAGAACATGCAACGTTTTTAGGTAGCTGTAGAAAACTTGCACTAACTCAGAATTCCAGGTCTAGAGAAATATATTTATCACACAAATGCCACAAAGTTAGGGCTGTAACTGCCTTTGCTGTTTTCTTGGTGTCCTAGTACAAAAGCTACCACACAGTAGGTGTTCAAATGTATTTGTAGAATGAAATTAATCTGTGAGTCATTCTTGGGACAGGACTACATATTGTAGGATTATTAGATTAATAAGAGTTCTCAAAACTGGGAGATTCCACAAAGTTTAGTGGGTTAGTTTTCAAAAATTTATCCCAGAAGCTCTCTACTATCTTCTGCCACCGTAAGTAAACAATAACAAGCACAATTTTAGCATGACAGGTTCTATCATGGATAATTTAAGCTGTCATAATTCAGCATTCAATTTTCAACCACAAAATGACATAAATGGCCAAAAGCCTACCTGTCGAGACTTCCAGAGTGTCCTGTTTCTGGAAGAAACTCAGGACTGAATCTTACTGTGTTACACTTACTTCCTACTGCAGTAATAGAACAGAAATAACTTCCACATCATCAAACTACTTACATGAAAGTGCAGTATAATTGTCCAAATTAGGCCAAGAATAATGGATGGGTTTCCATCTATAATATCAGTAACATGAATATTTATCAGCTTGATCTGGAAAAGGAGAAATACAGGTTAAAAGGAGAACACATTTCACAGAGTTAATTTCTCCTGTGAATCTTCAGATGAGATTCATACTCACTGATCGGTTTTTTAGGAATGTCAGGGCATGCTCTATATTGATTCTACACTGGAATGTATTAGATCCTTTGTCTCGAGGCTATGAAATTCAAGCAAAATATATTACTTAGAAATATGGGAAAAAAGCAAACGTGTAAATCAACAAAAGGTTTTGTAATGTCATTTAAAAAGCCTACCAACTGCTGTCCTGAGAGCACCTCCAGCAGGTCCAGAAGAACATGCCCCTTTTTAATGTCTGCAAAGAGGTCGGACACAACCGAGGGAGGAGTGTGCTACAAAAGGTCACAAGAAAAAGACTCATTCATATGTTGGTCCCAAAACACAATACCTTTAAGAATCCCATATATGGGCTTTGTGGCTTCACAAAAGTTAAACTCTAGTAGTGACTTTTTTTTTTTTTTTAAAGGTTTTATTTATTTGACAGAGAGAAACACAGCCAGAGAGGGAACACAAGCAGGGGGAGTGAGAGAGGGAGAAGCAGGCTTCCCGCGGAGCAGGGAGCCCGATGTGGGACTCGATCCCGGGTCTCTGGGATCATGACCTGAGCCGAAGGCAGTTGCCCAACCAACTGAGCCACCCAGGTGCCCCTCTAGTAGTGACTTTTAATTGATGGAGTGATAGAGACCACACAACGTTCTATGTCAAAGCACGGTAAGAGAAATGGTGAACTTCGTTTATCTCGGGGCAAGTTTCCAGTAACATAACACTCTGTGGCTTTCAGTGAGAGCATAAAACCTGTACACGGAAGCGGCACGAAAGGCGTTTAAAATCACCCAATAGTGACCCATTTGGGGAGTCGCTCACATTTCTGGAGTAATCTGTTTGTGAATTTACCCTTTCTAGAATTGCACTGGTCAGGGATGTAGCCTTGGAGGAGAGGCTCACTCGTTTTGTATCTAGGTTATTCTGGGCACTGTAGTCACTGAGAGACAACATGGCATGGTGATAAGGATCAAGGCCTCTGGCTTGCATCCCTGCGCTATCTCTTAAAAGTGGTGTGACCTTGGGCAAGTCCCGTAAATTCTTTGTACCTTCATTTCCTTGTTTTTTAAACAGGAATAACACTATCTCATGGGGATGTTGTAAGGTCTGGGAAATGTGATGCAAACTGACACCATTTAAAAGAGCTTACTTAGGACAGTGCTTTTAGCACATAACACTCCATACGTATGAATCATTATTATTTCTTGTTATTATTATTATATTTTATTTTTAAAAAGGCTGTTGTTGCTTTAAATATTTTTACAGCACTGTCTCCCATACCCTTAACAAAAGTGTCCCTTTTTTTGTGTGTTCCGGGAGAATAACAAACACAGCACATTCTTTCAACCCTGCCACTTTGGGGACCCAAAGGGAGGGAAGGAAGAGTAACTTAAATATATTTGTAGCTTTATTAGCTCTTTTTTCCCCTCACCTTTGCCAACTGTGAGTTGATCCAGCAGGTGAAGGTTTTCTTCTGAGTGTCTTCCTGTTGAGCTATTGAAAAAGTGCAACAGCAGTTACAAAATGAGAAGCCTCCGACACCCTTTCAATGTATCAAAGCTTCAAAGATTTATCCCTCCAAGGATGCGCACAAAGTCCACAACTCTTCCAGCTTTCTGGGACTTGGTCTAAATTTGCCATATTTGTTCAAGGAGGGCTTTGGAAACAGCGTGTTGATACGAGGTATTTTTGATCACTGAAAGTTAACTAAGAGACAATGACTTTTAATAGTGTTTACTAACAAAAGTACGACATCCCCACAAGGCCTGACAGTGCAGTCTGAGGAACTGTGAGGAGAGAGAAGACCTCCTACCCAAAAGCACTCTCAGACTAAGCGAACGCCGCAGTACGGATTTAAAGACAAACCCCAGAAAGCCTGAAGACATTTAAAAAGGCTCTTAAAGTTGTGGGCAGTTTCTTTCGTCTTGACACCACAGTATTTCTCCTGGAGGCTCTGTTGCCACTGAGCCCACAGTAAATGAGCTGCTGTTAAAGTCAGAGCTGTCTGGGATGAATCCTGCCTCTGTTACCAAATCACTGTGGGGCAGCAGTTCCCTCACAGAATGAGGTGGTAAGCTCCCGCCTCCAGAGGACTGTTAATGATTCACTTGAGATGCGCCAGCTTTTATTCTCATTAACAGGACAGGCATCCAGGGGAAGATCTGAAACTCTAGGTATGCCTCCCCCTCCTCGCCAGGGCAGGCCCAGGCCCTACAGCAACACCACGCTCCCCACTGGCCTTCCACAGCCTTCAGCAGCCACGTCAACTCTGCATACCCAGACTGAGTTTCCATTTCCCGCACGTCCTCACCTGGCTGGCCACCCAGGGAAAGGCAGACAGACACCCACTCCTCCCTGGGCCCAATGCTCACAGTCTTGTCACCACCATCTACCTCAAGGTCACCACGTCTCATCCCAGCACACGTGCACACACACACACACAAACACACACATGGCCCAGGCTCTCGGGTTCCCCTCCAGTTCTCTCACTCTGATTTAAGTAAGATTCTGCAACATGCCTCTGTTTTTTCATCTCCCACCTGTCCTTAACTCCTGAAACCCTTCTGCTAGTGATGAGCCCAAAGTACACCATCCACAAAATCCTGTTTCCAAACCCTTTCCGGCACGCGTTGCCTTTGCTCTTATGCAAAACCGGCCTGCTCAAGGGCTGGCTCTGCTCTTTCTTACATAAGCCCCTTGGACCTTGGGAGCCTTGCTCCTTGAGGCTACTTCCAGATCATCTCCATTTTTGTTGTCCCCAAGTGCTCCAGCTTTGACTCTCATGTCATCAGACGTACCCACTGGTAGAGTCATCTACAGGCCTCTGGCCATTCCTCATGACTTCTCAAAGATTTTAGTTCCTTCCCCACTGTCCTATCTCCAAAACAATTCCTAATTCTTGGCAATTTTAACATACATACTGATGAAGTGCCCAACCTCCTGGCCCCTCTGTTTTATTCTTCTTCTCCAATAAATTTGACTTCTGCTCTGCTTCAACCACTGACTGTCCCAGCCATACCCCACACCTTATCATACTGGGAACTGCAACTCCTCACAGTCTCGATTTTGTGCATCTCTGAACAATGGTCCTAGCTTTTCTGTTCCTTCCCTCAAGCACCTTCACTCCAACAATCCTTGGCATCCATCAGCAACTCCAAGCCATTGATTCTGCCAGCTTTGCACGTCCTTCACCTTCACTGATAGCCTTCCTCCCATCCTTTTCCAGCTGTTCCTTCATCAAGGTCACCATGAATCCAGGTCATCAGTGACACCCCCATACACACCCGCCTTCAACTAGAACCAACGGTCGATTCTCAGCCTTCACCTTTCTGGACCCTACACTCCTGGTTTTTCTACTACATCACAAGCTGGCTTCTCTTTTTCTCTCATACTTCATAGCCAATGCCTTGGGAAATCCTCTTCCATCCCCTTTCAGAATATATTCAGAATATGACCACTTCCCACCACCCCCACCCAGATTACTGCCCCAGATCCCTAAGAGGTCTCCCTCCTTCCAGTCTTGCCCTCAGAATACTATTCTCAAGCAGCAGCCAGAGCCATGTTGCTAAAATGTTAACTCAGACCAGGAAACTCCTTTGCTCACAATCCTTGGAGGGCTCCTCACCTTACTCCTTCAGAGGCCTGCAAGGCTGACCCCCACCCCTCGGCTCATCCCCCTGGCTCCTTCCACTCCAGCCACTCTGGCCTCCCTGTCCTTCTCAAACTCCCTAAAATATTCCCACTTTAGGGCTTTGCCCTAACTGTCCTTTCTCTCAAGAATGTTATTACAGATATCCCCAGGAGCCTAATTCCCATCCTATTTAAAGTTGTGACACTTTCCCTCCTGCTTCCCTTTGTTTGCTCTATTTCTTCCTATAGCACTTACCACCTTTTACCATCCTATGTAAGTTATATATGTTGTATGTTTATTTTTAATGTCTTGCTCTTCTTCCAACAGAATAGAAGCCCCACACAGACAAAGCTGTTTTGTCTGTGATCTATTCTAAGTGCCTAGAGGAACCTAGCCCAGAACAGACTCTAAAGAAATATTTGCTAAAAGAATAATAACAGTTTAATTATAATTAAGTTAAAATAAATGATAATTTCACTGATTATTATGTTTTATTTACTAAAGTGACCAAGACAGTCAAATCAACTGTTTATATTCTTTTTTTTTTAAATTGTCTGATCTACCTTCTAATACATTTTCTTTGACCCTTCCAATCTCTTTTATTTAATCTCTAGCTACCACAGTTTTAACAGACTGAAAGTGCTGGCATGACATCTAATTGACGTTCTTAAAAAAAAATTTTTTTTTTAAAGATTTTATTTATGTGACAGAGAGAAACACAGCCAGAGAGGGAACACAAGCAGGGGGAGTGAGAGAGGGAGAAGCAGGCCTCCCGCCCAGCAGGGAGCCCGATGTGGCGGGATGTGGGACTCGATCCCGGGTCTCTGGGATCATGACCTGAGCCGAAGGCAGTCACTTAACCAACTGAGCCACCCAGGCGCCCCCGTTCTTAAAATTTTTTTAATCTGATGGGAGTTCAGGTTGAAGAACTGAAGCAAACCTGAGTAAATGTATTTTCGGGTGTTTACAATCCTGGCTAATTAAAGATTAAAGATGCACTTAGCCTCATAGGATTTTTTTTCTTATCTTTTTAAATCCACTTCATTTTCCTGTATTACCAGCTTAAATTAGTTATAGCCCAGTAATTTACACAGTGCAGGGTACTCGATAATTGTTAGCCGAACTGAACTGAGTTCTGGCAAGCCAAATGGATACATAAACAAAGGAATTACAAAGAACCACAATTTCCTTCTAGAGTTCAAAATGTTACAACATCTTCTAGAATCTTCAAGATATGTTTTCATTGCTTTTTCTCCTAGTATCAGTAGATGATTCAACAATATTTTTAAGCATATATTTAAGCATTTAAACAAAAATTCTATTGAAAGTTAGTTTTGCTCCTCAACAGAAAAAAAACAGAGAATAGTTTTGATGACCCCAGGATCAAGTTACCAGCACACAATGTACAATAATCAAGGCCATGGATAAAAGCAGGGAGGGACCTATCCTTTATTATAATAGTAAAGCAGAAATACATATCAAAACCAAAACAAACAAAACCAAAGATGACTCTTCCTACCCTTAAAGGGCCAAGAGAGATTTTTCTTTCTAGATGATAAAGTATGAGAAAGAAACCCAATCAGGGATGCTGCTAGGTCCATGAGAAAAGAGTGCACCTTAGGAGAGTTACACGGAGGAGAAGAAGGGGTGGCCTTTGCGGAAGGTGGGTAACACCTTGGAAAGGGTAAACTGCTAGGACAAAACTGAGTACTGAAAGAGCCTGGCGTGCCCGTGCCCGAGGAGTTTTAGTATTCTCTGTCCACTTGGAAATCCCAGTCATTCTGAACTATTTCCAGGTAACATAAGGGATCGTTTCATTTCCATGAGATGTTAGACAAAAAGGATCTTGGTATTGAGCAAACAGAAATGAACTTTCCTAGGCTGAGAAAACAGGCAGGGAAAAAAGGGCTCTAAGTAGATTGTTCAAACTGGGTACAGCTAATCTAATCCACACAGGGACATAAAATGAAAATGATTAGAACTTTTCCAACGAAACCCTAAGTTATTCCTGTCCTAATTTGATAAAATCTTATAGAAACCAGGGGGAAAACAAAAAGAGAAGCTGCCAGAACAAATCCCCACCGGTACTCTCCAGTTTAGCAAAGAAAACAAAGCCAAATGAAATCTTCAGAAAAGGATTTAGAAAAGAAACTTCATGGCTTTTAATGAACTCATTGTGTACATCTACAGAACAGCTCATCATCCTGGAAATCAGAACCCTTCAAATGCAACAAGGACCCTTTGCTGAATGGCAAACAAAGATGTCCCAAGTACAATTAAAACACCTTTGCAACAGCCGAATTAAATGGTTTAGTGTGTGCCATTTCATTTATCCCTTGACACGCTTTTCTCACATTTTCATACGGTCTTATCCCTGAAAAGCAGTATTAATTCAACAGGAACCAGAGCCAAATAACTCACCCTATGGCAGGATAAGTAACCATTTGTTCTTTTCAAAGGCTGACCCATTAGGAAAAAAATAATTGAGAACCAACTGCTTTAAAGCAACTTAATTTGAGTGGGTAAAATGTTTTAACTACCAGATTTTATTTTGTAATTTCTGGGGTAAGTTTCTAATAAAATAATAAAACGCCTCTCAAAATGGCACGTAGAAAATAGAATCAGCAGCTGTTAGGGATAAAAAGGCAAAAGAATTAAAAAGAATAATAAAATCCATTCTAACGATGGATGTCTCTGTAAAATGCCAAGGAACGGAGAACGAGAAATTCTCCATCCTGACTTTGAAAGCAAAAAAGAAATATGGAAAACGTAGAAAGATGTAGTCAGTGAATTTTTTTCAGGCCCATTTAGACATGGGTGACTATCATTCTTGGAAAACATCTGACTGAATTTGAGAAGCAAGACAGAGTAGGCAAAGGTTTTCTCTAGATGTCATTACCATAAAAATACATTTAATCCCCGAGTTTGTTCTTATTCAATCTGCCTTTTGTGAGCTGACAACACGTACCCTTAGCTGGAAGGCACCTTAAATGAAAACAAATTGAGTTAAGCTTAAGAAGTATGGGTTTTAAATTCACTATAAGGTTCCCAGGAAAACTACTGTGACTCCTAGGGAGCAGGAGAGTTCATCGAAAATGTTGACTTCCCCCCAAATAATTAATTAATCAATCAATTAATTAGTTAAAATACTGACTCCAGCAGTCCTCCTTGGTAGAAGGAGTTCAAAAGCAGTTACATCGGACATGAGAATCCCTAGTTTTTCACTTAAACACAGAGCGATGCGTTATTACAATGTAGCTTATCCAAGAAAAGTCCTCTCCTGCATGAGTTCAGAGAAAGGTTTGCAATCTCCTTCTATCCAGAAATTTCTTCTTCCCTTTCTATTATTGGTTCATTGCTAACAGGTTTACTGCACTTGGCTCCAGATTCACTCTTTTGATCGGTCACTCTCCTCATTAAAATCTTTTGATCATTCCTTAATTCCTTAGTGAATAAATTCTAAATTCTTAGCCTAACATTCATAGCTTGGCTCCAGTCTAATTTTCCTGACTCATCTCCTATGACTTCTCTACTCAGATGCTACTTTTTAGCAAGCTGAAAATCTACAATTCCCCAGTTAAGTTTCACTCAAAGAAACTTTCACTCTTTCCTTCATTGCCATACTATGCATCCTCTGGAATGGCCAACCCTCCCCATCTCCCTCTGCATGTGGACATTCAGTCGACATCTGTTAAAATAAGACATACTCTATTCAAATGCCCCCCCCCAATAAGAAACAGATATAATCTCTTCTGGTTCTAATCTTCCACAATAATTTATTGGACTTTTTTCTTATTGTTATTAAAAAGTGATATACGATACTCATAAAACATTTCTCCAAGCAGTACTCAAAACTAAAAGTTAATCTTGGGGCGCCTGGGTGGCTCAGTTGGTTGAGCGACTGCCTTCGGCTCAGGTTATGATCCCAGAGACCCAGGATCAAGTCCCACATCGGGCTCCCTGCTCGGCGGGAGGCCTGCTTCTCCCTCTCTCACTCCCCGTGCTTGTGTTCCCTCTCTGGTTGTGTTTCTGTCTGTCAAATAAATAAAATCTTTAAAAAAAAAAAAAAAAGAAAGAAAGAAAAAGTTAATCTTAATTCCCTCAAACCTCCCATTTTCCTTTCCCAGAGACAACATTAATTAACAGTTTCCTGTGCATCCTTCTAGATAGATTAAATATAAAGAACATAACTTCTAAAAGGACAAGGATTTGTCTGGGTTGGTCACTGAGTCACTAGCTTCTAGAACAATATCTCAAAAGTAGGAAGCACTCAGTCAATATTTGTTGAATGAATGTGTATATGTATGTAAATTAAATGAATACACATGATAGCTCCATTTTTTAACTTGATAATTCAGAGATTTAGGTATACCTCTTCAAGTTAAAAACCATCTGCTAAGCTATAAGAAGTATTTTATTTTATTTTACTTTATTTTAAAGATTTTATTTATTTATTTGACAGAGAGAGAGAGATCACAAGTAGACAGAGAGGCAGGCAGAGAGAGAGGAGGAAGCAGGCTCCCAGCTGAGCAGAGAGCCAGATGTGGGCCTCGATCCCAGGACCCTGAGATCATGACCTGAGCGGAAGGCAGAGGCTTAACCCTCTGAGCCACCCAGGCACCCTATAAGAAGTATTTTAAAAGGAGATCATAACCCTTCCAAATTACCAGAAAGTAAGAAAAAATATCTGGCCAATAAAAAGAACAAAGTAGATACATATGTACTGATATGGATGCGTTCTTACTTGAAAAAAAGGCAAGTGGTAAAATAGTATGTTTACTCCTATTTTATATGCTTTTTTTTAAAGATTTTATTTATTTATTTGTTTGTTTGTTTGTTTGTTTGTTTGTTTATTTATTTTAAAGATTTTATTTATTTGACACAGAGAAACACAGCCAGAGAGGGAACACAAGCAGGGGGAGTGAGAGAGGGAGAAGCAGGCTTCCTGCCTAGCAGGGAGCCCTATGTGGGACTCAATCCCTGGTCTCCGGGATCATGACCTGAGCCGAAGGCAGTCGCTTAACCAACTGAGCCACCCAGGCACCCCAAAAGATTTGATTTTTAAGTAATTTCTACACCAAAGGTTCAAACTTACATCCCTGAGATAGAGTCACCTACCCTACCGAGTGAGCCATCCAGGCACCTCTCTATTTGTATTTTTATTAAAGGATAGCTATATGTATGGCCCCATAGCCTACTTCTACCTTATGATAATTACCACTTGGCTGCTCACATGCTACAGCCACATAAGGAAGTGTGGACCTGTGGTTTCTCTCCTACTCCTGTATAAACCTTAAAGTTAAACATTCCTGCTTTAGTGGTTTTGCTTCCCCTTAGCACAGTGCCCTGGAGATAAGAAGTACTCAATAAGTGACACCTGGGTGGCTCAGTCGGTAAGTGTCTGCCTTTGGCTCAGGTTTTTTTTGCTTTTTTTTTTTTTAAAGATTTTATTTATTTGACAGAGGGAAACACAGCCAGAGAGGGAACACAAGCAGGGGGAGTGAGAGAGGGAGAAGCAGGCTTCCCACCGAGCAGGGAGCCCGATGTGGGACTTGATCCCGGGTCTCCGGGATCGTGACCTGAGCCGAAGGCAGTTGCTTAACCAACTGAGCCACCCAGGTGCCCCATTGGCTCAGGTTTTGATCCGAACTCTGGGATTAAGACCTGCATGGGGCTCCCTGCTCAGCAGGAAGCCTGCTTTTTCCTCTCCCACTCCCCCTGCTTGTGTTCCCTTTCTTGCTGTCTCTCTGTCAAATAAATAAAATAAAATCTTCAAAGAAAATCGCTGATTGAAGGACTTAGTAAGTATTAAGAGTATGGAGGATCAAACTGTCTCACTGTATGGAGAAGAATTTATTGGGGTGCCTGGGTGGCTCAGTTGGTTAAGTGACTGCCTTCAGCTCAGGTCATGATCCGGAGACCCAAGATCGAGTCCCACATCGGGCTCCCTGCTCGGTGAGAAGCCTGCTTCTCCCTCTCTCAGTCCCCCTGCTTGTGTTCCCTCTCTGGCTGTGTTTCTATCTGTCAAATAAATAAAATCTTTAAAAAAAAAAAAAAAAAGAATTTATTGAGGCGCCTGAGTGGCTCAGTCGCTAAGCATCTGCCATCGGCTCAGGTCATGAACAAGTCCTGTGATGGAGCCCCACATCAGGCTCCCTGCTCAGTGGTAAACCTGCTTACCCTCTCCCACTCCCTCTCCTGCTGTCTCTGTCAAGTAAATAAATAAAATCTTAAAAAAAATAAAATAAAATAATTTACTGACAACAGTTATTAGGCCTATGTCTTATCCTCGTCCTTGTTTTAATAACCCCTAGACAACATCTCTGATGAATAGGATGCCCTGAACAAAAGGGCAGGTACTATAATGAAACCCTTAGCCATTCCTTAAAACAACACTGCCAACTCTGTCCGCTGGGACAGAAATGGTAAGGGAAACTAAATTCGAAAAATAATGAAACATGTTTTAGTCATGTGCCCCAACAGCCATCTCAAAGAATCTTAATCAAGCTGTCATAGAACAGAAAGGGAACTAAAAATAGTCATGCCACCTCTTTTATTGTTTCTCGTGGAGATGACAACAAACAGAAATAAATGAAGAAACAAATTAAGGGAATAAAAGCACATAGGCATGCACAATCAAAATAAGAAAAGCCTAAAATATTTGAAGAATAAACAGGAAAAGGTGTAATACTGAACTACAAAAGGGGAAACTATTAACTAACAGAAAAGGCAGGGGGACAATTTACTACACATTTTCTTGCAACCAACCATAAGCAAACAAACAAGCCAGCAAGAAAGAAAAATAAATAGTACCAAGACTGAGTTTCCACTTGCTGAATGAGAAGAGCTGAGTTTAGAGGGTAATTCTTGACTAACAAAACTGAGAAGCACAGCATGCAACCACATCTCAATCTCAACACTTCCTTTTAAAGATGTATTTATTTATCCAAAAGAGGGAGAGAAAGAGACAGTGGAGGGAGGGGCAAAATCTCAAGCAGACTCCCTGCTGAGCAGGGAGCTGAAGCCACAACCTATGAGATTATGATCAGAGCCAAATCAGAGTCAGACGCTCAACCCAATGAGCCACCCAAGGGCCCCCTCAACAGTCTTTAATGTCAATATCCCCCACCACCAGCCCAGGGAGAATCTGTGTTGGCACTACCGAAAAAACAGCACTTGCCCATCAGACTCAGCATTCCAGGACTAAAAAATCAGACCCTGCTTCCCTGCCTCTCCCCTCACCTGTCCTCACCAGTGTTTCCACCTCATAGATTTAAGACCACCATCCCCAAGTACAGCCTGCCACAAACCAGGCCAAATTCGCTCCCATGTAGCTCTGGTACCTGCTTCCTTCTACACACTAGGCTCCCCAGCCCCCACCCCCACCCCATCTGCCACCAGCCATGGCCTGCTCCTTCAGTGGCGAGCCACGTCTGCTCTGCTCCCTTCAACCCATTTTCCGCTTCAGCCAATCCATCTAACCTTCTTCCCCTTTTCCACCTTGATGGCTTATCTCAAGAAAGCTGTTCCCCCAAAAAACACGAGGTAATATCTGTGAGTTTACTTGCTTAACATGTGATCGTGTGCCTTCTCCCTAGCCTACTGGCTCCAGGAGAGCTTGGGTCTGATTTTGCTCCTGCTTTTGTCTGAAGCAGCTACCACTGCGGTAGGAATTTGGAAACTGTTGAATGAATAGTTAAATCACTGGGGGAGAAGGGAGTGGGATTTTGTGGCTATTTTTCCCCAATGTAGAGGTTTAAATACTGAATTTACTGGATAAATATACGACATACAACAAATGATTTCTACTTTGGGTCTTAGCATGTGGAATCCAGCCTCTTCACGTTGCCACACGAGCGAACCACACCCCGTGCAATACCTGAGATTTTCACACTGAGGCTTCTGTTCCCAGTTTCCGTGGAACATAGCTTCTGGCTCTCTGAGTAAGCAAACCTTGTATTTCTAGCACATGCAAATGAGCCCACAATACAGATAAAATGCCTAGAATTTGGGGTGCTACTTGCTCTCCTCTTTCTCACCCTCTTCTGACTCATCTGTGTTGCTCAATAAATATTTGTGGAATGAACAAAGAAACAACTCCATTTCTTTCAACATGTATTTCTTACTCCTTACTACCTTTCATCTACTATATAAAACTGAGTGCTTTTCTTTTGAAAATCATGACGTGCAAGCCTGAGCCCTGACTTCTGAGTTCAAAAGAACCAGACCACACTGAAGGGATCTGCACTGTGATGGCAAATCTAGGATTCTTACAATTTGAATGCCGGCAAATTACTAAGGGTCATTGTCTGAGTTCAGAGATCTAGGTCCCAACTCCCAGAGCCTCTGATTCAAGGGAATGACACAGCTCACTTTGAGGAGCATCTCTGTAACTGCACTGATTTACATGTGTGACTCATTCTTGAGACAACACAAGGGAACAGGAAAGGCTTAGCAAAAACAGTGATGAAATAACTATGATGACTATTATGATGAAATCATAAACTCACAGTTCATATATATAATGTGAATATAATGTAACTCAATACAAACCAATGATAATATATGCATATCCTAAGACACACTTGTAGGGTCTCAGAAGGCTTGCTGGACCAACTTGTGTACAGGAGTAAGGTGAAATTCAGAATAAGGAACAATGACATCATTTCATTAAAGACTTCTAATGAAGTGGTCGGGTAGGCAGGATTTTTAATCACTCATTCAATGAATACTTATTGAAAGTGCCTTATGTCCTATATACTGAGCTCTGGATCTCACATTTGGTAGGAGATTCAAATCCAGAGGTGTCTGATACCAAAATACGTGTTCTTTTCATCGTAATTAAAATTTAGCTGAAATGTCTGCTTCATGGCTCCTCCACCTTAGCATTCTATCTCTCTCCCCTACATTAAACCCAAACTGCTTAAAAGTATTGTCTCCACTTGCTATCTTCACATCCTCACCTACCACTCATTTCTCAATTCACTAAAACAAAGTTAGCTTCTACCCCAACCATTCCATCTAATTCTCAGCGAGGCTACCTATAATATTCCCATTGCTCAACCCTGTGTACTTCTCAGAACATACTAGATATCTTGAAACTTCTGCCACTGTTTACTACCCTCTTCTTGAAATGTTCTTCTTTGGTTTCCATGATATCACACTCACCTGGTTTTCTTCCCACTTCTAGTGATACCCCTTCTCAGACTCTGTTACAAGCTTGTTTTGCTTCTTCTATCTCTTACGTCTTCTTTTGCTAGATATTTTCATCTACTCCATAGGAACAAATTACTATTTATATAGTAATGACTTTCAAATCTTCATTGTCAGCCCAGGTGTCTGCTTGAGTTCCGTGGGTATCCTCACTTAGTTATTCCATAGACACTTCAAACTTAACATTGCCAGAAGGGATGGGGCGCCTGGGTGGCTCAGTTGGTTAAGCGACTGCCTTTGGCCCAGGTCATGATCCTGGAGACCCGGGATCGAGTCCCACATCAGGCTCTCTGTTCAGCAGAAAGCCTGCTTATCCCTCTCTCACTCCCCCTGCTTTTGTTCCCTCTCTGGCTGTGTTTCTCTCTGTCAAATAAATAAAATCTTAAAAAAAAAAAAAAAAAAAGAAGGGAGTCGTCATCTCTAACCAACTCTCTCCCCCACCAAAGGTATTCTCCTGCATTTTTTTTTAGTGAATGCCCCCACCATCCACTCTTTTGCCCAAGAATAAACCTGAATCATCTTTAATACTTCCTCTCCCTCTCCCATACCCAATCAATCAAAAGGCCTAATGATTACCTCAATAAAGCTAAAAATAAGATAAGATTTAAGAATTTAAAGCCCTGAAAATTGTAATGATTAGATACCTTGATCCTATCTCTCTCCATCTTCAAGGGCGCCTCCTAGTTCAGGATACCCTTATCTCTCAGCTGACCCGCCCTAACAGACTTCAACTGGTCATTCTGTCTCCACATTCACTGCAGTAAGACCACACTCCACACTGCAACACTGTGATTTCTAAAACCAGTTCTGAATATGTCTCCACTCACAATCCTTCAATCACTTCTCCTTGTCTTCCGAAACAACTCAAACCCCTATGTATTCCCCTGACCTTTCACAATTTCATCTCTTCACATTCTCCTTCAACTGCAATCCATGGTCTCACTGAGCATCCATTTCCTAGAATGTGCCCCGTTCAGCCCCACCTTCTGCTTTACCAGGAGGCTACCAGTGCCAGGAGCGCTCGCCTCATCTCCCCCCTGGTCATGTGCTAACACACTTTAGGTCTAAACTTAGAAACCACTTCCTCTGGGAAACCTCCCCTGCCCCCCAAGATTGGTGATTGCCCCTACTCTGTACTTTCAGAGTACCATGTCTTCTCCCTCCTGCAGCACATCCACATCATCCCTTAATAATCGATGTGCTTGCTGTCTCCCTGTAATCAGAAGGTATATTGTAGGACAACACATTCCATGTCAATCTGTGTTTGCTACCGTGTCCTCTACACCATGGTTGTTCCAAAGCACTTGGACAAATAAATGAATTGGGATCTAAGGATAAATTAACCTATACTTAGAAAAAACATAACAAATAATGGAATCGTATCTCTTACCTTAAAAAGTCCCACATTTCTCTTCAACAAGTATGATATGTCTGCTCCCTTTCACAGCAAAATTTCTTCAAAGTGTTGATTAAGTCATTGTCTGGACTTCCTCACTTCCTTTGGCTCCCTGACCCACTGCTATCAGGACTCCATCTCCGCCACTAGAGTGTGGCTAACCCTCTTAGAGCCACCAGCTAATTCTACGAGCCCAATCCACTGGCCATTTATCTTCAATATGGTTAACTCTACCCCCCACACACACTTTTTTTTAAGATTTCATTTATTTATTTAAGAGAAGGCGAGCAAGCAAGAGCAGGGGGGAAGAGCAGAAGGAGAGGGAGAGACTTGACAGGGGACTTGATGCCAGGACCCTGAGATCATGACCTGAGCCAAAGGCAGACAGATGACTGAAACACACAGGCAGCCCTCCCAGCTTCTTGAAATCTCTTCACCTAGAGTTTCCATGCCATCACACTGGTCCAGTTTTCCTCCTTTGTTCTTAGCTACTCCTTCTGTGTCCCTTGCTTTTCTTCTTCTGCTGCTTGACCTCTAAACACTGAAAGATCCAAAAGGTCTGCTCTAGCTAGACCAGGCCATGGTTTTAATTGCAAATACACCCAGCCACACATTGATAGCTCCTTAATCTATACCCCCCCTTAGAACTGTGGATTCTCACATCTGTCTACTTGACATGTCCATTTGGGTATCATGGTGAAAATAAACTCCTGATCTCCCCAAAACTTGCCTATCAGTCTTCCTCATCACAATAAATTACATAATCAACTATTCAACTGCTCAAAGCAAAAATTTAGAAGTTATCCTTGGTCTCTCTTATTGCTCCCTCCATACATCCCAACATTCACAAGTATCCTTAAAACAAAAAACAAAAGCAAAAAAAACCAGGATTCTTTACCCCATTCCTATCACCCTACTACTATCCAAACTACTCAGATAGTTCACCTGGACAAAAACATCTGAACTGGCTTTGCTGCTTCCCCATCCATCACTCAGATAATCCCCTCTTCACCCAGCAGCCAGAGTGCTATTTTGGAAAATGTAAATCAGATCATGTTACTCCCCTAACCAAAAGCTGCTAATGGCTTCCCATCCACACACCTTCCCTAAGAGCTGGTGAATCCCTGCCTGATCCAGATCCATCTTGCTTTGCTCTCCAAACCATCTCATGCCTACCACATTCCAGCCACCCCAGGCTCCATGAATTCATCAAGCTTGTTTTTATCGTTGAGCTTTTCCTTTAGTACTGCTTCAGACTGAAATGCTCTTCCCTTGTTCTTTGCTTGGCAGCTCCTTTGTGTTACAATCATTCCTTAAATGTCTCCTCCTCCAAGATCATCACTGACTATCTGATCTAAAGAAAGCAGGAAATCATCACATAATCCTATCCATAACACTTACCATGAGCTGGCATTTTTCTTCTTAATTTATTCTTTTGTCTCTCTAGTAACTGAAATACAAGCACCATGGGCACATGAAGCTTGCTGGAGTTGTTCACCTCAGTATTCTCTTAGCCCAAAGTAAAGCCTGATACAGAGTAGGGTCTCAGGAAATACCCATGGCATGAACGTATCAATGAAGAGATTCATCAGTACTCATAAACCATAACTGTGTGATGAATTGGTGTGGGAATCCACCTATACTTTTGAAACATTTTCTTTTGAAGACATCAAACTGTGCTAGAAGTTCTGCCACATAAACATTCAAGACTGAAGCAAACAGACACACAGCATAACTAGTTCCACTATTAATACTTAACTGAACACAGGGCCAACAATGACAGCATTTTGGAAAGATCTTAAATGTTATTCAAACTTGGGGCGCCTGGGTGGCTCAGTTGGTTGGGTGACTGCCTTTGGCTCGGGTCATGATCCCAGAGACCCGGGATCGAGTCCCACATCGGGCTCCCTGCTCGGCAGGAAGCCTGCTTCTCCCTCTCTCATTCCCCCTGCTTGTGTTCCCTCTCTGCCTGTGTTTCTCTCTGTCAAATAAGTAAAATCTTTTAAAAAAAATGTTATTCAAACTTGATAAAAGCTGTTTGTGTTCTGATTTGAGCCAGGTGCCTTTCATCTTATAACATTCAGCGCTGACGCAATTTGTAGACTGTGCTATAAAGAGGGGAAAGACCAAGGCAGGACCAGTGAGCGCTGCTCTGGCCTGCGGGCAGACAGCAAGTGTGCGTGGCCATTCTTCTGCCATTTTCTTTCTATGCTCGTTCAACATGCATCACCACACAGGCTGCCAATGACGAGGACAGATTATTTATACAATTTCATGTCTCTCCTCCAAATATACACACATTTAGAACCTTAAACATTTTTATTTCTCTGATAAATCATTCCTATCCTTTTATATACCATTTTTAAATGATTCTAAAAATATTTGGTCATAGTAAGCTTCAGTTCTCATACATATTGAGAATAATAAATGCAGTTACCTTTTAGAAAATTTCCCTGAATGTTTTAGAAAAAGCACAGCCATCAGAGAAATTGTAATCACCAATGCTGAAATCAGCTGGGGGAGGGGGTGGAAGAATCTCTTGAAGATACATGTTTGGAATAACCTCTAATTTTTACAGCATAAAATCACACAGTAACCCCATCAAATGGTTATAAACTACTCTCTTACATTGACTTCTTACTTTTCCATTTTCAAGGAGGAATTATTTTGAGTTTTATTTTTCCTAATATACTACTTCAAGCTCTGAATAATTACACTTCCTCCTGAAACACACACATACACAAAAGCTCAGAAATCTCTTGTATCTCCCATGGGGCTAATTAAAAAGGATTCTGATTTCTATAAGGAATGAATGAAATCTTTGTTAACCTACTTTAACAGGACTCAAAATGACCCTGGATTTATCTTGCCCTAGTTTTCAAAATGTAACTGACCCAGAATAAAGTAAGCTTATCCCCACACTCCTCACAAAAACAAAACCAAAGTTCCCAGAAGCCAAAACTGTATATATACAACCCAAGAAAAAAAAAAAATTCTCTCTTAAAGAGACCATACACTGCAAATACTACTGCTTGAAGAGCTGTTTTATTCTTCATTTAATTGGAACATTTTAAGCTTATAAAGCTTTGCAGTATCAAGGCAAGTAATCTTCCAAGAAAACACAGCAAAAGACATTGCCAGCTACTATATCAGGAACTTTCTGGAAGCTTTTGTGTTGGGGCAGTACAGCACTGACAGCTGCTGAAGAACCATGATTTCATTAATTTCTCTGGGTATAACAATCACCTAATCCCTAAAAAAGACCCCAGAGATGATTTGCTCTCGTTCCTAATAACTGAGTCTGAATTGATTAGGGAAGCAGAAATACTGCCTAAGAGTGCATGTCCTTTCCTTACTCTTCCCTTATCATTTCCATCAAAATTCCACATTTGGGTACCTGGCTGCAAAAGGGTAGAAATCCTACCCAGAAGCCTTTTATTAATCCCCTTCCTCTTTCTCAGACTTTACATAGTTTCATTCACTTGCCATCACAGAGTAAACCGAATTTCTCTCAGAAACACAACAGTAAGCCTCCACCGAGCCTTCAAATACCATAAACCGACCCCCACTGCCTAGTGTCTAAAGAGATCCCTGTTTCCATCCTCTCTCACTGATTTTCCCGAACACTGAACTAGTCTTTTAATTCAGGGTGCTTTATATTTTTTTTATATTGGAAATGACCACTCATTTATTCTATACACAGTTGTTTAATGAAAGCCTAAAATATGTCAGAAGCGTCACTGGCAATAAAAGATGCAGGAGTGTCCTCTATAGGACAGCTAATACACACTTGGAGGAACTCAGAAGGCGATGTCCAAGGATGAGAGGAAACTCAAGCATAAGAAAACAATCACAAGAGGTTTAGCAAGAAGACAACTAACTCCAGGGAAGTTCTTACAGAATTGCTTGATTTTTTACAGTGAGAGGGATAGATAACATACCTTGCAGATAGTATTACCTAGAATACATATTCATTCTTTACCTCCCTATACCTGAAATGTGAAAAGATACTCCAGATAGCATATTTAGTCATGTTTTGGTTGAATTTTATGTTGAGTCCCAAACGAGGAGCCAGAAGGACTTCGTTACATAAAAATGATTAACTCTGGGGGCGCCTGGGTGGTTCAGTTGGTTAAGAGACTGCCTTTGGCTCAGGTCATGATCCTGGAGACCTGGGATCGAGTCCCACATCGGGCTCCCTGCTCATCAGGAAGCCTGCTTCTCCCTCTCACTCCCCTTGCTTGTGTTCCTTCTCTGGCTGTGTTTCTCTCTGTCAAATAAATAAAATCTTAAAAAAAAAAAAGATTAACTCTGCATCCCAGCTCATTTTCCAACTTTCACACAATATCAACCAGCTGGACCACAACACTTCCTGAAGGTGTTCAATCTAGTCATATCTTTGTCCTCTTAACAACAATCCTACCGCACGTGATCGGTGCTCCGTGTTTACTGAGCAACTGAATAAAATTGAAACATTACATTATTATGCTGACTGTCTAGCCCACTAAACAGGAATAATGTCTAAAAATATCACAAAAATTGAAAGCCTCCCTTAGATGGGTACTCGGTAAACAATGAATATATTTCAACAGAGTAATAATCTAACCACAGGGGCCTGTGTTTCACACCAAGCTCTACCAAGGGATGTCTACCCAGAAGGCACAGAGGGTTTTTTAATCTTTTAAAATATATCACCTGGATGATAACACTAAATCAAACATATGAACATTGTTTGAAATGACACCGGCACTGGGCTGAATGTGATTTTACACGGGTTCCTGTGGGCAGTTAACCATTCCCCAGCATTTTGGCAGGACCCCATGGAAGTCCTCCTCCAGTGGCAAATGCCATCAATACACACGCCTTCCTAGTTCTTTGTCTAATTAATGATAACGCCTGTATTCAAGGGCTATTTTTCTAAAGCACTGGCATAGCTCATTGCTGAAAGCAATTTGCTCGTTACATGAATTTCTCATACCCTTTTGTGGCCAACAAATTATTCTTTTCACACGCTCTAAAGAAATAACTGAAATCTGAAATCTACAGAGGAAGTGTCCAAAACAGTTCAAGAGCTCTTTCCATGGCATGTTGTGCTTTCTCTCTTTCCAAGCCCTCAAAAATTTCTTTGTAAGCCGCATCTTTTATCTACAACAATTTACTTTAAGAACATCAATAGAAAATATGGGGCGCCTGGGTGGCTCAGTTGGTTAAGCGACTGCCTTTGGCTCAGGTCATGATCCCAGAGACCCGGGATCGAGCCCCATGTTGGGCTCCCTGCTCGGCAGGAAGCCTGCTTCTCCCTCTCTCACTCCCTCTGCTTGTGTTCCCTCCCTGGCTGTATTTCTCTCTGTCAGATAAATAAAATCTTAAAAAAAAAAATAAATTAAAAAAAAAAGAAAATAATATCCCATGGCCTTCTCATTTGATGCTATTAAATACTTAGTGAGAACACACTGAACACAAAGAGAATTAATAATGTGGATGAGATAGTCACTACTGCTATCATCCCAGGCAGTTCAGCTTCTAGACCTTGGACCCTCTCTATTAGGATCCATATTCAGTAGCTCAGAATCCTGCTGAGTCTTCCACCCTGAAGGTTTTCACATCTGTTCCTACTTTTAGATTCCTGGCTTACCTCTAATCCAGGCAAGTGTCATCCAGATGTTTGCAATCCTTCCCAACTGGTTTCTCCAACTGCGTTCCCTAGCCTCCTTCAAGTCTTCCTACACCCCAAGCCAGACTGACCTCCTAAAGCACAACTTTGACTTCCAACCAACTCTCACTCTCAAGACCTAGTAGTTACCCACTGCTTAAAGGCAAAAATCCCAAACTTCTTGGGTTTGAATTCAGCTCCCTCAGGGATCTTCATCTCAGAAATTTCTACTCTGGTCTCAAATTAAATTGAATGGCAAAGAAAGTCCCTTCCAACTTCAAAATTCTGGGATACTCATCCAACTTTATCCCTTACTGCTTCCACAATCGTTCTATCCAATACTCGGAGGAAATGTTCCCTCAACACATTCTTCCCCAACTGAAGAGCTCAGCACAGGTGTTTCATACAAAATATGTATTTACTATTTTCTTAGAATAAAAGGAAAGGAGGTACCTGTTATTTTGCCAGATAACAAAGCCAGTGGAAAGATTTAAGAAACTCTATAATGGACACTTTGGTAAAGCAAATAATTTTTAAAGATAGCTGTTTACTGGGGCGCCTGGGTGGCTCAGTTGGTTAAGCGACTGCCTTCAGCTCAGATCATGATCCTGGAGACCCGGGATCGAGCCCCACATCGGGCTTTCTGCTCGGCAGGAAGCCTGCTTCTCCCTCTCTCAGTCCCTCTGCTTGTGTTCCCTCTCTAGCTGTGTTTCTCTCTGTCAAATAAATAAATAAAAAATCTTAAAAAAAAAAAAAGATAGCTGTTTATTATTTTCCTAGCCTGAACTTTCATATATTATTTTACTTAAAATGTGGACAATCCATTAATGAAGAAATCAAAAAAATAAACATCACTATCAGCTTAAAAAAATAATAAAATGTGGATCATCTATAGTAGTACAAAATACACTAAACTAAGATAAATTCTATTTTTACATTAATCTGCTCAAATTCAGCAATGCCATTTCTTTCCCTTCAATCATTTCAACCCAACAATCCTTGATAGACTGAGAACATAAATATCTCCCTACCATAAGAGCCTTCAATAATCTCTTCATACCCTTCATAAGGCCATTTTCTGGAAGACCACACAAAAGATGAACAAGAAACAGGAAGTTGATTATTTGTTGTCCTGCTTTATGAATCTCAGCAAAGCACTGCCTGCCTTCCTGTGTCTGATTCACTGAAGGCCCTGCACACGTGGAAATCTGTTTTCATAGCGTATCAACAATGACTCACTACATTTCAATGCAGACATCTTAATTTTTTCTTGAGTATATTATGCCAAGTCGGGGTATGGCATAACTGTCTTCTCTTAGATATGTTTGTCTAAAATAAAGTAGGCATTTTAAGTTACACAGGTCTCTGTCTCCAAAAAAAAGTTCTGAAACTACAAGGAAAAAAACTTCTATAGGAGCAATGACCCTGAGCTGCTCAGATTACATAAAACCTCTTTTCTCATATTACTCCAAAGATCATAAAGCACATGTGAATTTTGTGAACTACAAAGCCAAATGCTTTTAAGACTATTGCCAACAGCCTACCGTTCAGGAGTAGCTAAGGTACATAATATCGTCTATCAATCTTTTGTCGAAATAACCAATACTCCTTCTATGAAACCAAAGTTACCTTTAGAAATATATATGTTACTTCTTTTCTCCCTCCCTTCCTCCCTCTTTCCCTCTCTTCCTTCCTTTCCTCTTTCATTCTTCCTTTCTTTCTTTCCATCTTTATCTCTTTCTTCAACTCAGGCTAAAAGAATTACAAATCAGCTAATAATAATATAGAACTTAACCTTGAGAAATCTATTCATTTCATAGTTAAGCCATCGTTCTATAGCCACAGGAACTTCTTTGTTGACATCCCCAAGTGTACCTGGCTAATGTGAGTAGCACTCACCTGGTGTGAATCCGACTACATTACAGCACCCCTCCCCGCACAGAGCAATGTGTCTAGCCCCACATTCCCCTAAGTGGGTCATAAAGAAAAACCATTCACATTGGTAGTGAATACATATCACATTCCCATCGCCGCACAGCCCACATCCATCTCTCACGGTAAAGCAGACTGTATTAACCTAGTATAATTCAAAACATGCTATAAGAAACCACTCATTTCTCAGTGAACTGCTAATGATTCTGAGCAACTTGTGAACCTAAGATCATTAAATGTCACTTGAAAATGCCCATCTATATAGTGGATGTAAAAGTTTGCTATGGATTAACTAGAATAAGGTTAAGGTTTAAGTAGATCTTCCAAAGACAGTGCTAAGGAAATTCCTTTTTCAAACTGTTCTTTGAAATGTGTCTACATGTGTTGACGTATGAAGGGGGTGTGGTGCAGCAGAAAGAAAACTATCCTCCAGGTCAAACCCCAGATCTGCTGCTCGGTAGCTGTGTGACTCTGGGAATTCGTCCTGAGTCACAGCTTCCTTCTCCGGAGCTCAAAGATGAAAGTATCTATTTGAAGACTGAATGAAATCGTGTGCCCAGGAGTGCTGTGTAAGCTAGAGCGTGATTGACTTATGAAAGTCTTCGAGCATGTTGCAGTGGGAAAGAAAACATCAGGAAATATCATTATAACTTAGTTATAATTATATAATATAAACTTATAATACTATAAGTGCTAAAATAAGTACTCTGGGTGAAGAGACGTGACTATGAATCCCAAAGAAAGAGCAGTGCTCAGGAGGAGGCTGAATCTGGCTGACTTTGCGATGCATAAGGACTGGATGAGGGACAGGCAAGCTGGACTTCTTCCAGCAGGAAGAAACTGCATAGTGACTGTGGGGGAAGGCCTGAACAAAAGCACACAGGCAGGGGGAGCATGGGCCCTTGGGGAGCCATACAGCTAGGCCCCAGGGTGCTGATGGGGGTAAGGTGGGAGGTGAGGGCAGAGAAAAAGGAGCACCAGCCTGTGAACCACACCAAGAAGTCTAGACTATCTTACATGTGATGGGAAGCCATTGAATAGAACTGTCAAAACAAAGCAAAGCAGGGGCGCCTGGGTGGCTCAGTTGGTTGGGCGACTGCCTTCGGCTCGGGTCATGATCCCAGAGACCCGAGATCGAGTCCCACATCCAGTTCCCTGCTCGGCCAGAAGCCTGCTTCTCCCTCTCTCACTCCCCCTGCTTGTGTTCCCTCTCTGCCTGTGTTTCTCTCTGTCAAATAAATAAAATCTTAAAAAAAAAGAAAGAAAGAAAAGAAAAGAAAGGTCCTTCATTTCCGATCAGACTACTATTCTTTTCTTTTTGGGCAAAGTAAAGATGTGCATTTAAAAGATTCTATGCAAAAAGACGCAAAGTAAGTGCAAACAATACCAAGCAAATAACGGTTAAGTGTTTTCACTACAAATAAAATACATACACTCAGAAGAGTGAGAAACTGTGATGCCAACCAAATTCCTTCCAGGTATTTCTTACTTTCTTAGAGAGCTGAGGTAGCAATAAAGACATTTACATATACTGAAAGATCCTACAATTGGAAAACTACTTAAGGGGTCAGAAAGCAGTAGATGGGAAGAGGAGGGTAAGGCTTCCACAGTTACTGCGGGTGCTGCCCCCACCCAATCTTAATTACCTTGCAGTGAAATATGGCGATCGTCGATGTCCAGGGAAACCTGTTCATCCTCGGTGGGAGGCACAGGACTCGATGCCATCCTTTGACTCCGGGGATTATATCATGTCCATCTCAGTTAAAGAAGTGAACTAAAGGTAAAAGGGACAAGTGCTCATTAGTGACTCTGCAACTCTGCATTGCCAGAGACCAACAGCGAATGAAAACTGCCCTTCGAAAGAAGCAGTTCTCTAATAAGTGTTTCTGTAGTTCACGAGGAACAAAGTGACTACGCCTTCTTTTTTGAATCACAACCAAGATTTTTGCCCTGTGACCTCTCTGAGTTGCTGGCAGCACTCCCAACCAGCTAGCCCCGGAGATTCTA
>PITA01013655.1:32528-56637 GCA_004023965.1 Spilogale gracilis | reverse complement strand
TTGCTTTAGAAAAATAATAATCCCTCTGATGCTGCTTTTAATTTGATCAGGTTTAAAATGTTTTCAGAAAGGTTAAGCTTCCTTTGCATTACTGTCTGGTACGATCACATGAAGGAATGGCTTTGGGACGGGCGGCTTTTCTATGATGCTGCTCTGTCTTTCAAGGGAAGGCGTAGGATAGTGGGCCAGTCGAGATAATAGCACCAGTTTCACTCGACTTTGAGGCATGTCGTGTATCCCCTTTCCATGGCAGATTCGACTCCTGTAAGAATGTATGTTTCCTATGATACATACCTAGTGTACCCAACTGTCACTTTCAAAAAATAGGCCTATACCACAGTATCAACCCACTGTCATGATTTCTCATGTATGGCTACTGATAGCGTTTCCTGCAAAGGGAGGCATTGATTGTATGTCCTGTTCTTGTTCCTGAGGTAAAGGTTTGTGAGATAGAATACAGTCCCGGGAGGGCGTAGAAGCATCTTATGAGCAGGCGGACCAAGTTGTGAAAGGACCATCATAGAGCCTCAAACCTGGGGAAGAGGGAGCCCCACACCTTCCGCTGCTTGGGGGCTCTGTTTTTAACCCAGTTTAAGTGTGTCACTTTCATAGGAATGGCTTCAACATAATACAAACCCGAGTCCCCCTGAGAGAAATAGGAAAACCCCGGTGACACTTTGTCAAACTTCACACAAGTCTAATAATAGAAGAGGATGATTTTTCCACCCTAATAATATAGATGTTTTGTTTAACTGAAAAACTTAAAATCATTTAAAGAAAGAGCTTTTACCTTCTAGAAGAGGAATACATACTCCCTATTCTTGAACAAAGGACTATGAGCCCAGATATCTAGCTTTCTATATTTTGATGAGTGATAGATATATACATAATTTTAGATACATAATTTTAGTTACTCTGCTTTAAAAAATAGCTTACTAACCATGGCTCTAGTAGGAAAAAATGAAAATACTTCAAAGTCCTGGTGCAAACCCTGAATCTGGTAAGGGATTGCCTTCCCTGTCCTCCTGGTTCATAAAAATAAATCTGAGAAACATGCACTGGGAAAACAGAGTTAAGCTGTGATTATCACACCTGCCATGGAAATGGGAAGCTAGGACTGACAGATGAGCTCAGAGCTGCTAGATGGCGTAGATAAGGTATTGTCGTTTTCATGACCAGTACCTGCATGCTTGGAATTTACTTACTCCTCTGTGGCAATGATGTTAGCAGAAAAAAAAAAAACAAAAACTGACCTGGCTGTGAGGGAGGCCAGGCCCCAGCAGGGGACTTGGGAGGGGTTAGTCTGAGAGCATTTGTTGATGCTTGTCCTGCCACAGGGTCTCTGGCCTCAGGCTCAGCAAATGCTGCTACACTCTGTGAAGATTTGTTTAAGAATCATAGTCCTTTTGTGCCTTTCTCCCCTGGTAAACAGTGTGATTTGATTCTCTGCCCCATTTGTTGTCCTGTACCCGAGCAGTTATGCCTTTTGCTTTGGCAACCTGAAAGGAACTAAATATATTACCGCATTCTATTTCTTCCCCCCTCCCATTTTTTAAAGAAAATAGTAACAGTGGTCACGTTTGTAACTCTCTGTGTTCAGAGACCACTTCTGTATCCCCTATCCTACTAATCCCTGCCCAGTCCTGCCCAGTCCTGCCCACTCTAGCTGCAGAAACTGAAGCCCACTCAGGACTGCTGCTTCTCGGCGGAGGAGCCGGAACTGAGCCCCCAGCCCCCAGCCGCTGCCTCTACTCCTGCCCAAATCCCAGCAAGTATCAGGATCCCCAAATCTTACTTTGTTTTAAAAAAAAAACAAAAACCTGGAGGTCTTGAACTCTTCTATTTCCTCATTTTGCATCAATTTGATCAGGCCCATGAAAAGGATTCCAAAGAAAAATGTTTTTTTTCTTTGTAACTTACGACTGAAAAGTACTGCTTTGGCCTCAAAACTGTAGCACTAAAGCATAGATGTATGTAGGTTGAAACAAGGCAGCTTCTATTTCACGGCCTCGAAGCTTGATGGAGTGCAGCAGCCCGGAGCAGCCCAGGGGCTCCTCCTCCTCGTGGGGAGCGCAGGACAAGTGCAAGTGTGTGCGCTCCAGGGCAACCTGCATCGTCTTCATCTTTTTTTCTTTTTTTTTTTTATTGTTACTTAATTTTTTTCCCCAGTGTTTCAAGATTCATTCCTCATTCCCCACACCCAGTGCTCCACGCTTTAGGTGTCCCCAGTACCCACCACCAGGCTCTCCCATCCCCCTACTCCCTCCCTCCGAGTTCCTCAGTTTGTTTCTGTGTTCAAAGTCTCTGTTGTTTCGTTTCCCTCCCTAGATTACCCTAGTTCCCATTTGCTTTCCTTCTCCCACTGTCCTCCAGTTTGCCCCTCATGCACCACAAGTAAGTGAAACCATGTCATACTTGACTTTCTCTACTTGGCTTATTTCACTCAGCATAATCTCTTCCAGTCCAGTCCATGTTGCTACAAAAGTTGGATATTCATCCTTTCTGATGGAGGCATAGTACTCCATTGTGTATATGGACCACATCTTCTTTATCCATTCATCTGTTGATGGGCACCTTGGCTCTTTCCACAGTTTGGCGATTGTGGCCATTGCTGCAATGAACATTGGGGTACATATGGCCCTTCTTTTCACTACATCATCTTCGTCTTTTAAAAAAGTGATGTGAACGATAGAAGGCCACACTTTAGTTTTACGGTTGCCAATGAACCATAATATAAGCAGCGAACGTCTTCTAGATCATGAACACGTTCTTTCACACATCTGCTTGGTCATTCACTGTTCTGTTTGAAAGGATCTCACAGAAATGGAATTTTTAAATATTGAGAAATCCATTAAGAAATGGAAGGAGAATTAAACGCTCCTTATAAGAGTCATGCCAAGGATAACTAAGAGTGGCCTGGCATCTTAAAAATATTTACTTTTAATCAAAATGAACTTTTAAAGAAGTTAATGTTCTTTGGCTGAATAGTTCATTGCTTGGCTGGTCGAATATCTGAAGTTGGCCAGCCAGATTGTCCCAGAAGAAAACCACTGTATACAACGTAGGTAAGGTATTGTCATTTTCATGACGAGGATCTGCATGTTCGGAATTTACTTACTCCTCTGTGGCAGATGTACCTTTTTTATGACCTGTTCGTGGCTAGTTGCAAAGACAGAGAAACTGAGGGTAGTACTTGGTATCTTTGGTTCATTTTGGGAGCAAGAAGGCTACTTCTGATTCTGAAATGAGAGGAGAGGAAAAAATGCTCTAAATATATTATGGTTCATATCCTATCCTTTTTTTGTTATTATTGTAAAAACAGTAAAACAATAACCTTAAAAAAGAAAAAGAAAAATCCAGGATTCCACTAGCCTAAGCATGATATTCTTCATTTTTGCTTATTGATGGAAATTCTGTTTGTGTGAACAGTTGTAATCACCGATAGTAGTTGTTCCTCGTGATTGCAGACATTTTCAATTGTTCTGTGCCAGGAGTTCTTGACTCCTTTGTTCCATGGACAGTTTTTGGCAGTTTTTGGTAGAGTTTATGAATCTCTTTTCAGAAAATGTTTTTAAGTATTTAAAATAAAATACACAGGATTATGTAGGAGACAATAATATTGAAGTATGCTTACTGAAATAGTTTTAAATTGAACTCATGGTATGGTAACATGTGCTTTATTTGTATTACATAACAAGATGTGACAAAGCCATAGTCACTGAATTTCTGAGCAACTGTGAGTGTAAATATTTTGGGATTGTGGATCGGAAGACGGAGGGGAGGCAGGAGAGTTGAGGAGTGTCATGCCTGATGGTCCCTGTTGTCTGGGTCAGTTGTCTTGAGAGCGTGAGGAGTTGGGCTGGGGTTGGAGAGAGGTTAGGTTTGGGAAAAGATGGGGCAGCATTGCTTAATTCTTACTATGTCTCAGGGACTATGCAAAACTTTTTATGTATGTTTTTTCTTTTAACCCTGAGAACACCATGAGGAATAGATGCTTTTGTTGTCTTTATTTGCCCAATGTAGCAACTAAGTTTGGAGAAATTACCCACAAATAGATCATTCACTATCCTTCAAAGGAAGTCTCCCTATATAATCCAGAAGCAACATCCCTGATTGGTAACCCAAATGCAGGGCCACAGTGAGGGCAGCATTAGGGTTCAGGCCCAGCCCTTGATGAGAGCCTGTTGAATTGCTTATTGTCCACTTCCTAAATTGGGAAAGAAAAAAAGAATTTCTAAGTGACTCTCTGGGCCACTTGAGATTGGAATCCCAGTTTTGTCTATTCTAGAAGACAAATCCTGAAACTCATTGCTGGGTGATTTTTCTCTGGAAGCAACCACCGTAGAAACCTGACTAGAGCAAGGCAGTGGGTCACGGGGCTGCAGAGACAACATGGGCTCTGGACTGCACAGTCTGTGTTCACACCTTGAATCAGCTCTCTCTAAGACCACAGTTGTCTTTGCTGGAGAGGTTCTTCCTCTGAAAGGTACCTGGGATGCGTCTGCCTGGCATTCGTTGACTTTATAGCTTTTCATCACTGCTTCCTCGGGATTGTGTGGAGACACATTACCAGAGTATTTTAACTAAAGCATAGGGGCTCCTGGGTGGCTCAGTTGGTTGAGCGACTGCCTTCGGCTCAGGTCATGATCCCGGAGACCCGGGATCAAGTTCCACATCGGGCTCCCTGCTGGGCGTGAAGCCTGCTTCTCCCTCTCTCACTCCCCCTGCTTGTGTTCCCTCTCTGGCTGTGTTTCTCTCTGTCAAATAAGTAAATAAAATCTTAAAACAAACAAACAAACAGACAAAGACTAAAGCATACATTTTCTCACTGTGGTCTGAACTGGTGTAATTGAAAGACAAGAGGCAAACAGGTTGGGCAGGCCACAGATGGAACACTCCATGGCTGACAGGTTCTGATAGGGTCAGGTGTGTGCAGGAGCTTCTGGTGCTAGGAGCAGGAAGCATGTCCTAGCGCAGCACCTTGTGTCGCCTTCAAAGAAAAATGATGAGGCTTCTATGTCCCCTTTTCCCAACCACTCAAATAGGTATCATTCACCAAGGTAAATACATGCATCAGGCGTAGATATAAATGTTCATTTAAACTGTTAAAATCGCATGTGGAAAGAGGTACTTAGAACTTGAGTTGTGGGGCCCAGTTCCCTCGTTGCAGATTAGCGAATGGGAGATGTCTTTATTGTTCCATCCCAGACCTTACCAATGAAATGCAATTTTAATGAATACCCAGAAAACAGAGATTTAAGAAACCATACATTCCTCTCTAAAAAAATGTTGAACAAAACAACACTGTAGCCTTTTTTTAAAAAAAGATTTTATTTATTTATTTATTTATTTATTTATTTATTTATTTATTTGACAGAGAAACACAGCGAGAGAGGGAACACAAGCAGGGGGAGTGAGAGAGGGAGAAGCAGGCTTCCCGCTGAGCAGGGAGCCCGATGTTGGGCTCGATCCAGGGTCTCCCGGGTCATGACCTGAACCCAAGGCAGTTGCTTAACCAACTGAGCCACCCAGGCTCCCAACACTGTAGCCTTTGATGGAGTTGGATATCAGCTCTGTCTCAAAACAAACACTGCTAAAAATAATTAGTCTGTGTCTTTGTTTAACTTATTTTGTTTTAAGATTTTATTTATTTATTTGAGAGAGAGAGTGAGTGACAGAGCATGAGAGGGGAGAAGGTCAGAGAAAGAAGCAGACTCCCCGCGGAGCTGGGAGCCCGATGTGGGACTCCGTCCAGGGACTCCAGGATCATGACCTGAGCTGAAGGCAGTGGCTTAACCAACTGAGCCACCCAGGCGTCCATATTTTACTTATTTTTTGATCAATATCTTTACGCCTTCAGACTCAGAAATAGGGAGTGTTTTATAGTCCTTAATTTGATAATGCCAGCACCAATCATATCTGATATTCATACTAAATAAAGTTTCTTGGGATGGGGGAGGGCTGTCCTTGGAGCCATGGGAAGGTTTATAAGTCAGCCTTCCAAAATCTGATGAGACAAGAACATTGCATTTCTTTTCAGATTCAGTACTGAATGAGATGATTAAAATACTGTCATTTTGAACGTTAATTCAGAGAGATGTAAAAACTATAGAGTTTAGAAATCCACCTAGGTTATAAGTAACCTTACAAATATGGGTTTTTTTCAGTAAGGTAGGGAGCTCATGCCAGTGACTTCAGCAGCGCCTACTTGTACCAGAAAGGACAGAGGGTCTCTCAAAACTTTTTAAGTAAATAATTCAGTAACTTTGAGTTCAAGTAAATGCTTCATTCAAGGCGAGTAAGAATTCCTGTTTGATCCCCTATAAACAATAATATCAAATAATGAAATTTCCTCTAGGAAACAGGTGGTCTTTAATATTAACATAAAAATAAATAAAAATCCAAATACAGAAATATTTAGAGAATGTTTATTTTGTGATTAAGGAGACGTGCTTTTCCCACCCATCAGCTAGAAGATAATTTAGTGACCCTTAATAAGTACACAGGATAAGACGTGTTCTAAAACTCTCTGTGTACTGTAATTGTATGCCCCTTTTACCATTTAAATTTGAAATAAACTTGAAATGAAATGCAGAACCCAAACAGGCTGTTAGAGGAGTAGAAATGATAAGTGGCTGATTTTTCTCAGCATAGATAACATTGCCTGTTTGGTGACTCAGCAGATGATGCTGTATACTCTCAGTGAAGGGCCCCTCTCAGCAGGAGATGGTGACGTTGCTTGTAATTTATTTGCAGATGCTGCTTTTCTTTCTGGGTTTTCTGCACAGCCCAGGTAGTAAGTGCAGAGAGGGAAGTTCTGTTTTCTGTTGGGGGAGGGTAGGAAAGGAAGGCAGGAAGCATTCAGAGGCCAGCGTCTGGGCCTTCTCTTCACTTGTGTTTGTTCAGGGCTCCCCTCCTGGACTCGCCCCTCTGCCGCACTTGTGGCAGGCCCGTATTCAGAGTCAGGACTGCCTGGCTTCCCAGCCCTTGCTGGTGCTCGTCAGGGCCCTCCCGGATGCTGTGTCTGGGCACCGCGTGAGGTGCCTTTGATACGAGACCAGTAGAAGTTGCCCAACCCTGGAGGGTCAGAGGGGGACAAGGAAAACAGCCGTGACTGGACTTTAAGTGCTCGGAGTTATTCTGATTTTCTAGGTGGTCTGGTCTGGAGAACTGCTTGGTTGCCTGAGATTTAAACCTAAGTCCCTCAGAAAATTGTAATAAGATAGCAGCTCTGTTTTCCATCAAAAAATTAGTCACCACTACTAAGCCTTTGTCAGACTCTCATCTTGGCAAGTAAAGGTGGGATTCAGGTCAGCTGTGGTCCAAGACCTTCTGAGACCTCACCTTTCTAGCCTGTTATTCCTTAGTTTTGCTCACACTTCTTCACGCAGTTTTTCTCATGTTTTTCCACCTCTGAGCTTTGTTACATCTGTCGTAAGCTGTCGTTCCTCTTTCCTCATACTACCGCATGTGCATGGCTAGACCTGATGGTCATTCCACGGTGAGTACCGGCACTTGCCTGCTCCTGCTGGCCTCCCTAGTTCTCGAAAGCCTGCAGCAGCTTCTCTGAGCCGTGTGGCAGACCCTGTGTCCCCCCACTGCAGGTCAGCCAGTGTGCCGCCTGTCCCCAGCACTCTCCAGAGCACTGCCTGACATGGTGCAGAGGCATGGCATGCTGGCTCTTAACGCCAGGAGACACATTACAGGAAACTTGTGGATGGCAGAAACCCTATTTCTACTTTACTACAAGTTCCATGCTTGCTTGTCCTGCATGGGATGTCCCTTGAGTGGCTGTCACGAAGTTCATCCGTTCTTGCTCCTCTTTGAGACCTTCTCAGTAGAAGAACGATGGAGGAAGGTAGCCAGCTGAGGCACCAGTGTTGGTCCCATCTTGACTCTCCAGCCCAGCAGGACTTCATCTCGATTATGATGACCACTGCAAAGCTTCTGTTACAGTTATTCTTACATGCCAGATTAATCTGGTTAAATACGCAGATGGTATCTTTTTCATTTTTATATCTCCTTTCACATTTTGCAAAATGTGTATTATATGAAAGATATTTAATGGTATTGAAATGGCTGGAAGAATGAATTAACAATAATAGATAATAAGGAAACAATCATTAATTTAGTCAGTAAGTAGTTATTGAGCACCTGGTTTATATGTAATCAGTGTTCAGGTGCTGGGATGAAAAGATGTTTCAAGAAGGACTCCTATTTGATGACCTTCCTGGTGGTGTGTCTTCTGATCCAGAATGAGAAGTATGACTGGGGGGTTGACAAGTGCTCTTTAAGAGTCATGTGTTAATTTGTGAGTGTGTGTGTGAGCTGCAGTGGCCTTTCCAGTTCGAGGATTCTTTTGTGCTTCTGATTTAACATTCCCCAGGGCCAGCAATCACTGTCTAGCCTTGCTTTGAATAAGTGTGACCTTTGATCTGGTCCCTTCCACCTCTGCCCATTTTCCTGGCTCTGTCTCTTGGCCTGGCTGAGCTCATTCCTGTACCCTTTCCTCTTTGTCCTGCTAGTTGACTTTTTCTTAGCTTTTCACTTTTTGTGGGGTAAATCTCACCAAACATCAAGCGAGGAGATAAATGGCTTCTGACACATACCATAAATAAGGATTTAATTCAACACACCTGACACCATAAGCCATATATTTTAATGCCCTGAACTTGAAGTGTAGAGATAACTTTTCATGAAGAGGGTGGGGAAACACAGCACTTACGTGATAGGCTGATGCATGAGTACTTGGAATTGAGTCTTACTGTATCATTTCATACTGTCTGCTATTTCTGATGTCCTTAGATGGCTGAGGTCAGACAGTCCTGCGTGGTAGGTGGTATGAGTTGGCGTATTAATTGTTGTCTCACCCTGTAGTGTCAGTGTGTTCCCTTTCCTCTCCTTCCCCACCTGCTCTTGGACTCTGTGGGTACACTGATCTCTCTTGGTATCAGTCTACTCCTGTCTCTGCTCCTTCTGAGTCTGCTTGCACATGGCAGCTGTTGCACCTGCTTTCCCTCTGGCCTGGGTGTTCACATGTCTCTCTCCTCCCTGGCACTGTGAGCTCCCTGCTGAGCAGCTCAGACTGCCTTATCTCAATATTCTCGGCCAGTATTGGCACCCGAGTGACTGACTTAACAAATACTGATGATCAGAACATACATTTTACAGGTCGAATTGAAGGAGAGTAGGAAGGTTCTCCTTTAAAACCTGTGTTTAAGGTCTTAGAGTAAAACGCGCGTTTCAGCCTCAATAGTGTCGCCCACTGAGTCTGACATTATTCCCTCTTCCATTGGGAATGTTGGTTTGCTGTGCAGTTCTTGAAAGAAGTGTCTTGGGAGAGCAGAAGGGAAAGGGGATCAGCTAATGTATCATCATCATTACCTCGTTACCTGTCTGATAGTGGAACACTGATTAAAAAGCACTGTGCCTATTTTGGAATTACCTGCCTGTTTATGGAAGGAAAAAGAATTGTAACATTGTCAAAACAACAGTAAAATCATTCTACAAATCATATTAGGGAGAAAAAAAGGGATGGGATGGCTTTGAACTTCTAGCTCCTTCACAGCTCATCGTTTCTTGATGCCCTTTGCCAAGCTGTGTGCTCAAGGAATCTAATGATACACAAAGCCTCATTGCCAGATACTTCATTAATTCCTCAATCCATTAGGAACCTTAATGGCCTATGCCATTGGAATAAGTATGAAAATCCAGTCCTCCAAGAAAGTACAGTGCTCTATAAATCATACTCGCCTGAGGATTCTCTCAGCCCTTGACACAGAAGAACAGATGAGAAATCGTTGTACTTCCTGAGTTGCCTTAGCCTACAGACTCGCAGAATAATCCCCATCCTTTAACTCTTTCACCCTCAACCCTTGGTACTCAAAGCATGATCCCTGGATCAACAGCATCAGCACCACTAGGAACTTGTGAGAAATGCAAATTCAGTGGCCCTAGCCAGGCACCCTGAACCTCTGGGAGGGGCGCCAGCAGTCTGTGTTTTAAGCAGGAATCCCTGTGACTCTGACGTGCTCTGATATTCCCGCGGCATAGTTCTGTAACTGTCGAGGAAACGTGAGCGGGTCTGTAGCTTCACCCTGATATCCTTGTTTGGATTCAGTTGGACCAGGCATTGACTGAGCAGCTGTTACATCCCAGGCATCCTCCCTAGAAAACCACAAGGTAAAGGACTGGTGTCATCTGTGTGAGTGTTTTCCTGCTGTGCTGCGTTGGCCTTCCTGGATGGCAACTCCGCCTCGACCCAACATGGTGGTCCTCTAGGCTGCCTTGTCTGACGTTTCAAAGCCTTCATCAATCCTCCTCCACCAGCTGGCTCCATACCCCTTCCCGGTGGGACAGGGCACCTTCCTGACGTGCAGGAAGACAGACCCCATCTCGCTGAACCTTTTCTGCTTTTAAAGCCTGACAGTCTTTCTGTTGGCATGCCGCCTACTGACCCTGTCCCTGTAGAATTGGTGTTGCCTTTACCCCCGTCCATTTTCACAGTAAGGCCACTACTAGAGAGATTTCTTTCCCACAGAACAGAATATCCAACCCTGATCTTAAGTGAGCAGCTCTATTTAGAGGAAAGCATAAAATCCCTATCAAAAGAGGGCAACAAGAAGAAAAAACTCAAAATTTACCTTCCTCCTAATAGCTATTTCCCTAACCCGCGTCCTCATCATCCTGTGCCTCCGTATTCCTCTGGCCTCCTGACAGTTTTCCCACTTTGATCCATCTTACTGATAGAGTGGTCATTTTTTTTTTAAATTTAAATTTAGGTAGTTATCATACAGTGAAATATTGGTTTCAAGAGTAGAATTTGGTGATTCATCACTTACTTTTTTCCTAAAGATTTTATTTGTTTATCTGACAGAGAGAAACACCGCTAGAGAGGGAGAAGCAGGCTTCCCGCCGAGCAGGGAGCCTGAGGTGGGGCTCAATCCCAAGACCCCGGGATCATGACTGGAGCCAAAGGCAGATGCTTAATGACTGAGCTACCCAGGCGCCTCTAGAGTGATCATTCTTAAATACTAATCTATCATACCAACTTCAGATATGTGCCCATGGCCTGTAGAGGGGTCAGCAAACTAAGATATGTGCTTGCTGTTACAAATAATGTTTATTGGAACATGACAGTCAGCATTTGCAGGTGATGTATGGCTGCTTCTGTACTACAATGGCAGAATTGAGTGGTTGCACCTGGAACTCCACACAGGCCTAAAATATTGATTATCTGGCACTTTTAAGAAAGAGTCTGCTGCCCCTGGTCTGTTTACATGGGACATACTGGCGTATTCGGGGTTAGTCCTGGGAACTTACATTTCTTCCCCTTTGCTCCTGCTTGTTCTGCTTCTGTTTCCTTCCTTTCATATCTTCATTTGAATGTATTATTTTTTCCTTATTCTGTTTTGTTTTCCATACTATTAGTTAATGGGTCCTTTTGCCCCTGTCTCAGACAGTTCAGGAACATCAGAACATTTTACACATCTTTCACCGCTTCTTTTTTATATGCTCCGGTCTCTGTATATGATACAGAGAATCCGAAACCCAGACAACATTACGTTATTCTTTACAAAGTCAGTATTCATTTACATGTATCTACATATTTAGCATTTTGGTTGCTCTTCACTCCACATACTTATTATCTTTGTATATGAAAAAGAAAAGGAAACATGTTTATGTTTGCCCTCACATTTGAATGATAATCATGCTGAATATAGACTGAATTCAGTCTTTCTCTGGAAACTGAAGATTGTTAGCATTCACTTTTGCAAGTTAGATATTTGATGGTAATCTTATTTTTCTCTTTTCTTCTCTGGAAGATTTTGGGATTTTTCTCCTTTTATCTTGAGGTCTAAGATGTTTGTGGGTGATTTTTATTTTTTAGTTAATCCTACTTGTTGGGCTTTTTTTCAGGTCTGGAAAATTTCTTTTATTTTCTCTCTCTCTCTTTTTTTTTCCTGTAAGATGCCATTTAGAAAGATAATAGAACTTCTGGATTTCTTTTCCATATTGCTTAGCATTTGTGTTCTATTTTTTTTTTATTATTTTCCTCTATGTTCTGTATGATCTCTAGGTTCCATCTTCTAGCTGCTAATTTGGTCTTTAGTAGGATACAATCCAGTACTCAGTACATCTTCATTCTTTTTGACTGACATTTTGAGTCTCTTAGCTGTGTAAGTGTTACTTTTGTCCTGATTGATGGGATGTGTTTGTGATCTCTATAGCATCACATACTGTACCTCCTTTTAACCCATCTTGTGCTTCCACTTACCTGCCTCCCTAGGTCAGATATTCTTTTAGTGAGGATCATAGCACCTCTCAATTATTGTTGTTTTCTCTCAAACGTTTGCGATTTTTAAAGTATCTGATTGTATTTTATTTGGGCATCGGGGGTGCACTTTTTCTTTCCTCAGCCCAAATGAGAATCCACTTGGCTTATTGGTGAAGGAGTGAGATCATAGGACTCCAGTTCATGTCAGATAGGACTGTCTCCGCCGCTGCTGAGGACCGGGGCAGAATAGGCCATGGACTGGTCCAGTGGCGGGGAGCCTGTCCCTTAGCTGTTTGCTTCCGCTCTTGGCATCGGCCTTGCCACAACCGTGTTCTCAGAGATGCCCACTAGTGACTAGTGACTGTTTACCGGGGGTCTGCTCCCTGCGATCGGTGGCACCTTTTCTTAGTAGCCAGTACTATTATAGTTTCACTCTTTTTCCTTTATCTTTACTTAGTGGTTAGCGCTGGAACGGTTGTAGCGCTTGCTGAGTCCATCGTCTTGATCCGACCAGCCGCGTGTTTCCTGATGCCCTCCTTCCCCGTCTTGCCTCCAAGCACAGCTCATTGCACCAGCTGTTTAGGCTCCACATGGCGCTCTGTCTCCACTCTTTCATGGTGCTGCTTCCATTGAAACGTTCTGAGGAACTCTTTGTCCTTGTCTCTGCCCTGCTGGATTAAGTCCTGTAGCCCAGACACGTGTAGGCGTCACACTGCCCCAGATGTTTCATCTAGGGTACAGGACAACTGGTTCAGTAGCAAACAAGGGAAAATAGGGCTTGGAAATACAACACAGACTGTGCTATAAGATACAGAATGGCTCCCCTACTCGGTTCTATGTATTTCTCCATCTTCTCAAAAACCTGGTGATGTTTAAGTCAGACTTCCCAATTCTATGAATAAACATCTTCCAATGCATCAGATTATAGTAGTCTGCAGTTAGGTTGACTTTGTAAGGATACTGGTTGTCTCCTTAGAAATGACCACCTCTTGTTTTCCTAGGAAAAGAGAGCCCTTCCCTTACCAGACTTCAAGGATGGAATCCTTACTAGGCTTAAGTGTATTATCTGTTTCTTCTGCCTTGTCTGGAGGCCTCTGTTTAATGAGGCGCTTAGTGGTGGAAGAGGCTGGAGTTACCAAGTCATTAAACTGGCTTAAGTCGTAATACTTTTTCCTGCTTTTAAAAAAAAATCCTATTTAGTTAGGAAAATGGGAAACCATTTTTCCTCTCATATTTGTCAGTATCTGAACTTAGTCAAATCTGACCTCCAGGTAGTATGATTAGTCTCTTTGAAGATTGTCTGATTATGCCTGAGGCCCCTGATAGGAGTTTTTGCTATTATATCTGCCATCACATTTCAAAAAAATTGAAATTAACAAAAAATATTAGAATGCCAAGAATTACCACGATTGTATTGAAACTGATAACAAGAATTGTGGAGAGTGCCTGGGTGGGTCAGTTAGTTAAGTGGCTACCTTCAACTCAGGTCGTGATCCCAGGGTCCGGGAATGAGACTCCCCACTTCTCCCTCCCTCCCTGCCACCTAACCGTCATCATCTGCCTCCCTACTCAGCAGGGAGTCTGCTGCTCCCCCCCCCGGCCCCTCCCCCTGCTTGTGCACTCTCCCCTCTTAAAATAAAGAAATAAGTCTTTTTTAAAATGGCCAAGACACTAAGGTATTAAGTAATACTTTTATTCAGATTATGATGGGTCTTGTTTCAGTTCTGTGGTTGTGTGCATGTGTATGTGTGTAGTTTCTTTTTTTTTTTAAGATTTTATTCCTTTATTTGACAGGGAGAGAGAGATCACAAGCAGGGAGAGAGAGAGAGAGAGAGAGAGAGAGAGAGAGAGAGAGAGAGGAGAGGAAGCAGGCTCCCTGCTGAGCAGAGAGCCCGAGGCAGCCTCAATCCCAGGACCCGGAGATCATGACCTGAGCTGAAGGCAGAGGCTTAACCCACTGAGCCACCCGGGCGCCCTGTGTGTAGTTTCTTAATCAGCTAAACCTCATCCTTAACTACCACTTAAAAATACTTAATTGAACATGGAATCCAGGTGTATAGGGAGAACAGATAAATCCCTGGAGTGTGGCACCCTTATGCGGATTAGTGAGAGATAAGATTGCTCAGATAGACTATAAGGTCTATTATAAATTTTCCTCTTCCATCTCATGCTGTTCCTTTTTTTCTGGAATATTTGGAGATAAGGAGAAGCCAATGAAGGACATTTAAGAAGGGGGCTGACATTGGATTTATGTTGTAAAGGCTGGCAGGCCTGGGAAAGATGAATGGAAATGGAGTAAAATAAAAGACCAGTTAGGAGGACATTACAGTGCTGGGTACCATGGGCAGAGGCAGTGGCAGTTGGTATAGACGGGCAGAGAGAGGTCAGGGCAAGATTAAGGTGCAGAATGTATAAGGCTGAAGTTGCTGATCTGATGTGAGGGTGAGGAAGAGTTAGAAGTTAAGTGCACATTGATTCTTACAGGTGTGTGATAAAATATTATGATCCCCAAAAGGCATTGAGTTTAAGTACCTTTTCTGTCCTAGGAAGGAAAATATACCTATAAAAGAAGAGCAGCTGCACAAATATTTGATCAGATTGCAGACGTTTTTCATCCTTAGGAACAAAAAGTCAAGCTTTTTATCATTCTGTTTCTTCTGCTTTCTGAACATACCCTATGTTGTTCTACGATAATTTTTTTCCTAACCATCAAGAATTCACTAATTGTACATTTAGTGAAGCTGTTTAACTTTTCCCATCTTTGATAACAAATGTGCAGATAATGTCTAGGGCTAATCGTATGCAATTTAATTTTTAGATTGTGGTAATCATTATTGCTGTTTTTATTTTCATTCTGTCTTTAGCAGGCATAGTCAGCAATAGCTACTCAACAGAATTATGCCCCTTGGGGTGATTTTCAGTTTTCTCACTTTGGGAAGCATATTTTTGTGTCAGTCGTGAAGGGTTCAGATTTGTATTACTAAACACTACAGCCCCTAGTTTCCACACTGGACCATCAGCACTTTACAGTTCCTTGTGAATAGAAAGCCAAGACCACCTCTGTGCCGTTTGGGGTTATTTCTGAAGACCTCATCTAATTGAGCCGAGGAGGTACCTGTCTTCCAAACCCATATTCTCTCTCTCGACGTACCAAAAGTCCTGCCACGCAGGCGGTGAAGGAGAAGCGTCTTAAGCATTCACGGGTGATTTCCAGGAGAACCCTTGGGGTCTCTCCTCACTGTGCCTAGAGAAGCATATGCAGAAGGGTCTGGCTCTCATAATCACAGGGAGTATTTCAACATATGTTTGGTAGGATGTGACCATGCCAGTGTGTTTCATTAAAAATATACAACTTACATTGTCACAGTTGCTCTCACCACGAGGGACCCCGGAGGGTCAAGACTCGTTGATGCAATCAGTTTTCTGCCTCTCTAATAACTATCATTCTAGGAAGTCTGGAAATCAGCCGAGTAACAGTTTGAATTGATGTTCTTCTTTGTTTTAACCCTCCAGAAATGCATCTTCTGCAGACACCGGGTTAAGAAGGTCTCTGGAGCCTGTATCCAGTGTTCGTATGGCCGCTGCCCAGCCTCCTTCCATGTCACGTGTGCCCATGCTGCTGGGGTGCTGATGGCGCCTGATGACTGGCCGTACGTGGTGAACATCACGTGCTTCCGACATAAGGTCATCCCCAATGCGGTAAGGCCCTCCCTTCCCTCCCTGACGCCAACACCGCATATGAATGCCCTCCTGGACACTTCCCAGGGCTAGCATGCTCTCCTCAGTAATGCCGCTCATTGTTGGTGCGTCTGGACTGCGAGTTCCTTATGGGCAGGGAGTGTACGTTATTGTCTAGTAGTATATCAGTGCCCTGATCCTCACACATGTACGTTCTGGCCTTTGGGTTTTATTTCATCTCTTCTAGAAGAAATAAGAGCAGTAACATAGTAAAGGGAAGGGGGCATGTGATCATAAATATTTGGGGCCTTGCTGCCTGAGCTGGGATAAGCTAGACGCAGCCTGAAGGCCCCAGGGAGAGAGAGGACAATGGCAGAAAAGCAGAAATGTAGAATGTAGAGGTGACTTTTTTCTGCCTTTTCTAGTTCATTTGGGACCAAACCTTTTTCTGGGAAAAGAGTGTTTACAAGTAAATAACATGTGAATTTAACTATAAATTAGTTTACCTGTTGTTGGCAAATGGAATCTTTCATTTGTTTTAAATGCTTAGAAAAATTAGGACAGTGTGGAGATGATAGGCCTTTGTTACTTTTCCAACTTACTATAGTTGTTTTTGGCTGCGAACAAGGGCCAGCTTTGCTAGCTTTCTGCCTTTTGTTATCTCGAGGAGGCTTGGCCACAGACTATTTGCAGCCTTACATACTTGTCCTAATAACCTCCTTTGAGCAGCCTGCCAGGTTGTCAGTCTGGGCTTGGGGAGCCGTGACCCATACACAACCCATCTCTTTGGCTTCTTAATGATTCTAGCAACTTCCGTTGGTGTCTTGAGAGATACTTGATGTGTGTGAGTTGGGACCTCATTCAGTTGTGTGTGAATGCACAGATATGTGAGATGACATCACCAACTGTCAAATCTCTTTTACTTTCCATGTTTTAGGTGACAGATTGCATATTCCTTCATGCTTTTTCCTTCGTTTCTTAAATTGACGGGCTTTTGCAAAGCATAGTATTATATATTCAGCAGAAAATACATTTAGCAACTTTTTAAAAAATCACAGTAATAACACGTTGCATTACTGTGGTGCTTTGCCATTTACAGCGTGCCGTCAGTGACATTACCTCATTAGGTGACACGCGGGAACACGTCTTACGATGTGAACCAGATCACGGCCTCCCGAGTTGGAGTAGCTTGTCTCCACACTCGGACTCTGCCAGCGACACATGTGCAGGCCTGTGCAAGTCCGTATCTCGGAGCCTCAGCTTCCTTTTCTACGAAGGCACGCCTGTCTCGCTGTCTTGTTTTCAGTGCACAGAGTAAGCCCTCAGAAAATGAAAGTTGAGTTATCACTCTTTTTTTGCTACTGCTGCTGCTGCTGGTGGCTTTGGTGCTACGGTTCTCTGTGAACTGGGCTCCAGGAGTAGTACTGTCCCTGCTTCAAGGGTAAGAAATCTAAGTACAAAAAGGCTCAGTTCCTCGCCCAGTGGATTCAGTCAATGAGCAACAGGTGCTGGAATGTAAATGCTTTTTCAGCCCGTTCTCTGTTATTTGTTGAATTCCAAACTCAGCCTTGAATGGAGCTAGAGGTGTTCATTTGAAGCTTTGCTTAGGACCTCACCTTCTTATCTTATTATTCTAAAGCTCTGTGGTTACTGACGATTATAATAAAGTTGCTATTAAAGAGGTCCACATGTCTGATCAGGATGTCATTCCTCCTACCGAGGGTGTGTGGTTGAGTCAGGTCCATGGTACTGTTTCATAAATGGTGACCAAGAAGATCATGTATTCACTCTCCTGTATGGGTCTACTTCAAGTTCCATACACTTTGTCGAGCATGGGGAAACATCATATAATGTATATTAAATGGTAGTTTTTCCTTATAAAGGTAAAATTAGTGTTCATGAATTGTCTTTGCAAAGTTCCCTAGCAGGTAGCACTGTGAATACTGGTTTTCCAAAACATATTCCTGATAGCTGTTACTTATCCATTATTGGACTCCAAGTACGGCTTCTTCCCCAAATGTTTGACGACTGACCAGAAGGAGCCCATGTCTGCTTAAGAGCATTGTGAATCTCCCCTACTGCATTGAATACGCTTTACTGATTTTCAGGCCTAAAAAAGTTCAAATTAATTCCAGTATTTCTCTTTGTATGAACTGTATTTGTCAGGGGTTATGCTCTCAAGAGCTGGAACCATAGTTTGGCTATATTTTCACCATACCTGATTATTTGGGGGTAGTGGGCTACTGTGAATCATAGCAGTGAAAACCATGAAATAAGATTCGGGCAAAGCTGGCAGCCTTACCAATCATTTTACAGAATAGAGGGTGCCTGTATAGTTTAGGTGAAATGAAGTTGTTTCAGTAGAGTCTACATTTTTACTCACTTTAGGGTTTTTGTTTCCTTTATTTTTTTTATTTCTCCCAATTATTTGTGGGTTTTTTTGCACCAAAAGGACCATTTTAAGGTAACTTCTACTCTTCCTTTAATGCCAAAAATATTCTAAATATACTAACTTTTTCAATGTTATTGGGCTTTGAGCATAAACCCCTTCTGGATAATAGTGTAAAAATCTCATGTGATTTATTATAATGCATTCTTCCATTAGACAGTAAGCACCCTTTTAATTGAAAAGGTGGTATTTAAGGGGTGCTTGGGTGACACAGTCGGTTAGGCATCTGACTCTTGGTTCGGGCTCAGGTTGTGAGATTGAGCCCCAGGATGGGCTCCACACTCAGTGTGGACTCTTCGTGGGATTCTCTCTCTCTGTCTCTCCCCTCTCTCTCTCAAAGAAATAAACAGATCTTTAAAAAAGAGAAAAAAAAAGCAGGTAGTATTTGAAAAAATACATAGCTTACAAAGTCTTAAAGATACTAATACATTACAGAGAGTGCACAGCTATCCCTGTTTTTTTAATCTAAATTTTTATATGTATTTTTTCAGTGTTTTTGTCAAGCATACTTTTTGACTGGCACCTGCTATCTTTCAAATGTAAGACTGCATGTGTGTGCATGTGTGTGCATGTGTGTGTGTGCACATGTGTTTATGTTGTACTCTTGTAGTACTTGAGCACCCACTCTCTGCCATGATTCAGTGGGACCCATTTCCTGGCTCTATTTTGGAAGGTTCCATTGGATGTATTCCTATCACTTATGTGGGTGTTGCATAGACGTTTGTAAGGGAAACAGAAAACTAAAGAACACAATAAGTAATAAAATGGTTTTGAAACTGGGAGCAAATAAGGAGCCACTCACAAATTATACACCTTCTGCAAAGTACCGCTACCACAGGGTCTGTCTCTTCCCCCGAGGGAACCAGGCGGTGTCCAGTGGAAGTCACCTGGATAATGGAGGGCAGCAGAGTGAGAAGATGGCACGCACAGGTCTTTTGGGGGGTGGATGACTTCAACAGACCTTCATATTGGTTTAGAATATTCCATATACCCAGTGTCGGAACCCTGGAATCACTTGTACTTTATACATTAGTTCATCGTAATGAACAAAGCCCTTTTTAATAAAGTATCTTATATGCGGTACATCATTTTTATCTCAATGCCCTCCCTTCTCAAAAAATATGACATTTGAGAAATTTCTTTCATAATTTTCTAAGTTGTGGCGACTAACATAGAGACAGACACCTATTAACTTTTATAGAGAAAGCACCTTAGTCGACAAATGTTTTCCTATTCCTTGGTATATTATTTTATTCAATATTATTTTAACTAAATTTTTTAAACTAGGCCATTATCTTAGTTAGATTTTTAAGCTAGGTTTAATTAATATTTTCTCTCTCCGACCAGCACGTGGCCCCCCACAGAAGCTGCTGGCTGTAAATCTGTTACAGTAATTCTCTCATGCTCATGGATGGGGTTAGTGGAGCATCTTTATGTCAGAGGGGTGTCCGATATTGAATCGTGCACCTTACTTCAAGGCAGTGTTAGTGATGTGGATAGTGGAAAGTGGTGGTTATGTTGGCTCCTGGGTTAGCACCCCCCACTCGGGGAGGCCCTCTTGTCTTGGTTGTTACCCTGCTAGCCGTCCTCCGTGTCTTATTCTAGCACTCATCCTCGTAATACAGCTTGAGAAGTGTAGCTCCTGCGCCATCACTGTGCGAGGCTCAGGGCAGGGACCCAGGCTGTGCTGGGGTGAAGGGCTCAGTGCGAGCCGGCCCTTCTGGTTGATCTGTTCCTCTGTGGCTTAACCTTTGGTGGGACCAGGGTGAAAATTCCTGTCAAAGCTAACCTAATAAAATCTTCCCTTGGTATGTAAAAATAATTCTCACATCACCTACAGGTGGAACAGTGGATAATCAGAGCTCCGAAACTGTAAACCCTAGAATAGTTCTTAATCACAGGAGAATATCGTATAGCATATTACACTTACGGTATCAGTTTTTGAAAAAACACATAATGACAAAAAAACCTTTGAGAAATTGGTAACACATTTATATGAATTCATTAATTATAATGAATCTGCAGTATTTGCGGTCGATTGTGGATTGATAGGGAGAGACCCAACACACACTCCCACTGTAAATTTCCACCTAATTAACCAAGGATGTAGAAATGTGCAGAGATGGCTTGACCGGAGAGGGAAGTATGTTCGCCTGTCCTAACAAGACTTCCCCGGGCTCGCTCTCCCTACTGCGCACATGCAGTTGCCTGTGTATGAGGTGCTGTCAGATCTGAAACAAAAGATACAGTGCTGTCCCACAGGGGTTTGTATTTGGGACTCATTCAGGGAAACCGATTATCCATGTCTTTCATTAGTAAAATGTTTACAGACATGAAGGGGTCCTGTTTTTAAACCAGAATCAAGGTAAAGAAGACCACATATTCTAGTAGAAGAGAGTCGACTCAATTCCCAGATGGGTACCTGAGCAATATCTCCCATCAGTGTTCTATAATTCTAGAAACCTGTTTTCCCGGAGTCTACCCCGACGCTGGTTTATGACTTTCAATGCATTTAGTTCCGATAAGAATTTTGGTTTGGAGACCAGAATTATGTCTCACCATATGTTGCGTGTCACCATATGGTGCCCCCCAGGACCTTGATGGGTGGCCGTAGGATTATATTTTTGTAGTCAGGCAGCATTTAATTCACATCAGTAGATAGAACTTTGCTTGCCTGTGCTTTATATTGTTTGACCTTTTTGAGCATCGTTTTGGTTTATAGCCTTTGTAGATTCAATGGGTACCAATTGACTGTAATTTTCTTCTTGATGCTTCTGTCACATTTTGACCATTTGGAGCCTCTTCAAGGGGACTTTATTTTCCTAATTTAAAATCACTTCCAGACATCTTTGTTGCTTTCTTTCAGTAAGAAATGGCAAAATCATCTCTATTTCCTTGTTCTAGACATGGGATCAGCAACCCATCAAGGAGCCCGGGTTCTTTCTTAAAGGTGCTCTACTGGAAACCAGATTTTGAATGAAGGGTGCTTTTTGTCTTTGTTTCATGTCAACTGCTTTGATGGGGGCCACATTAGTGACGGAAGAGGAAAATAATTATTTTTCAAGTGATCAAGAGTTTATGTTGATATGTCCAAGTTTTTCTGTCTTTAATAAGTTTATTTTTATATTGTTCTAATTTGAGAGCTTATTAATACACTTTTCACCTGTTACCATTAACTGGTCTTTTCGTGTCACAGCATAAGTTGTCATACCACATGTGTTTATTTTATGTTGCTGATAAAAATGTAGGGGTCTTTGTTTTCTTTTTTTATTTGAACCACTGGATCAAGTGTAGTGGAATTGGCTTCAGTGTTTCTAGGTCTAGAAAATCCCACTTTCAAGCATCACCCAAGCGCCTCTTTTCTAAAAAGGAACAGAAGAAACAATCCTTGTCTTCCTTTAAGGAACAGTAAAGCAATGAAAATATAGGGCACTAAGTATTATAACATCATTGATAACATCATTTTTAGGATTTTGAGAAAAATATAAAATTTTGATGTTTTGTCTAAAATATTTTTAATTTCTCATGGGCCTGTTACTCTCTGGAGGGCGACCTTCTGATTCTCAGCTTCTTTTCATTATCATTTCAGGACTGTTCCTCAAATTTGAAAACATTTTAACCTTTTTTGAAGAAAGGATGGGATTAGGGTAGAGACCTCATAAACTATGACCTCATTCCAAGATTTTTATTTTTTTAAGATTTTATTTATTTATCTGACAGAGAGAAACACAGCGAGAGAGGGAACACAAGCACGGAGAGTGAGAGAGGGAGAAGCAGGCTTCCCACTGAGTGGGGAGCCCAACGGGGGGCTGGATCCCAGACCTCCGGGATCATGGCCTGAGCCGAAGGCAGATGCTTAACAACTGAAGCACCCAGGTGTCCCCCCATTCCAACATTTTTTTTTTAAAGATTTCATTTATTTGACAGAGAGAAACCCAGCCAGAGGGGGAACACAAGCAAGGGGAGTGAGAGAGGAAGAAGCAGGCCTCCTGCCGAGCAGGGAGCCCGATGTGGGACTCGATCCCGGGTCTCCGGGATCATGACCTGAGCCAAAGGCAGTCGCTTAACCAACTGAGCCACCCAGGCGCCCCATCCATTCCAACATTTTTAAATGAACTGAAACCAAGGAGAATAAGGCTGCCTTTTAAAGACTTTTGGTATTGAAGATAAACTGTTTCGTAACAGAATGACCATGCATACTGCCCGCCTCTCTTTTCTTAGCACTTATCTAGCCAGCTCATAAAAAATAATCTAGGCACAAAGATTAGTTGTAGATATTGTTAACTCCCACTCTGTTCAGTTACATTTGCTGTGACCAACGTTACTCTTCTCAGCCTTGTGCACAATTACCTGCACAAATTGTATATAGTTTTTTCTTCTACATTTGTTATTTTCCACATGCCCTGCTGACTTTGCACTGATATTCAAAAACAGAATTGTAACCCAAGAAAAGATGTGGAGTACAAAATTCTTAACAAGGATTAAAAAAGAAAAGGGGCGCCTGGGTGGCTCAGTTGGTTAAGCGACTGCCTTTGGCTCAGGTCATGATCCTGGAGACCCGGGATCGGGATCAAGCCCCACATCAGGCTCCCCTGCTTCTCCCTCTCTCACTCCCCCTGCTTGTGTTCCCTCTCTGGATGTGTTTCTCGCTGTCAATTAAATAAAATCTTTAAAAAAAAAAAAAGAAAAGAAAAAAAAATACTACAGTGATTCAGGCCTGAGTCTGATCAGTCTTCCTCAATCAAATATATAGTAAATAAAAGAAATCCCTTACCCTTTCATTGATAGAAATTTTTAGTTGAGATCTCAATCCATGTATCCCAGGTAATAGAAAGTTAGCACCAGGTTTGCCTGGAAGGAGAAATACTTAGCAGAGACATTTTAGAATATTTACATTTGGAAGGAATCATCCTCTAGTTCACTTTATCAGGTAAAACCTATGAAGACATCATTTTTCTTAATTTTTTAAAGAAAAGGAAGTATATCCTATTTCAAACTTTCCTGCCCTCTATTTAATACCCCACATTTCGTTTCCTCCTCCTGCTTCCGTGGTCATTTCCACAGGAAGGGTGGGGGTCAGAGAGCATAGAGCTTCTCTCCCTCATGCTTCTTGCTAGAGGGCAAGGGCTTGAGTGCATGCACAGCAGAAGGGAGGACATCCCTAGTTATCAGTCACTGGCCCTGGCTGTGGGGCGTAGAGGAGAGGCTCCACCGGTGCTCTCCCTAGAACCTTCCCACCGTAGCCGCACAGATCTGGGCCAGAAGCTCTTGTGCCTCAGATGGAGCCCTCTTCATCTTACTCGTCTGAACTTCCCCCTCTTCCATATCTTTTTCCAGTTCTGGCCACTTGGGAAGGGTCTCTGCACCAGTCCCAGCTCAGGCATCGTCTGCAGGGGTTTTAGATACATTTCTGTTACTAACGGAAGTGCTGCAGGGGGGTTAATCTGTGGAAAGAGAGAACAGATGCCGCCATTGCCTATTTCGGTGTTAATTAGCAAGGGTACAGAAACCAATGTGAATGGGGACGGCATGCAGGGAGAGCAGAGGCCGCATGCCAGGGTGCTTCTCCTGACCGTTGGTCCTTGGGGGCTGCGGGTGCTTCTCCTATCCGTTGGTCCTTGGGGGCTGCGGGTACTTCTCCTATCCGTTGGTCCTTGGGGGCTGCGGGTACTTCTCCTGTCCGTTGGTCCTTGGGGGCTGCGGGT
>PITA01013655.1:0-32428 GCA_004023965.1 Spilogale gracilis | reverse complement strand
CCTTTCTGTTGGAGGAAATTCTTGCAAGCAGTCAGCTCTTGAATCAGACATAGGGTCGGGAAACTCACTTCCTCATCTGGGGGTAGAAAGCAGAGTCAGGTCCCAAGGGGTTTAGAAAACTATCTCTTCCCTTAGAGTAGCCTTTCTCCAGACTTTTATTTCTGATCCTTTAATCTGGTCGGGGAAAAGAACATTGTCTCAAATATATTTCCTGGAAACATCAAATGCACTGAAAATAATGTTAGAACATATATTTTGTGGAACACCTTTTTTATTTTGTAAATAGGCAATCCTTATTTCTGAGAGCCTGAGGAGCTCCTGAAGTAACTTTGAAGACATGTGGGGGCTGAGGCCTCCCATGTTTTTAACGTGAGTATTAGTAGTCACCCTCTGTAGAGTCTCTTCTCTGACAGCCTTGGTCATATTCATCTCTCTCAAAATGTGTGATAATGTGTGGCTTCTCAGAAAAGAATGTGTTCCTGAACTTTCTCTCCTGGCCTTGTACAACTTTAAATTTTATTTAAAAAAAAAAATCAAGGAAGAGCTGCACGTTGATGCAGGTGTTGGGTTTTTATCCCAGAGGCAGAGGCAGCAGAACCCTCAGGAGAAACCTGTCCGTGTGGGTTTCATCCTTGGTTCTGCGTTCCCGTCACAGCGCCGTGAGCCTTGGGAGCCCGCCCGCGGGCCTCGGCTTGTGCTGCTGAAGGGGTGTTCCCACGGCACAGCTGGTGCTTGCCCACCGCAAGGCCCACACATACTGAGGAGATCAAGTGTTTCCGAATACGTAAGACGTGTTTCCATGTAAAAGGCTGGCTCATTTTTTCATAGAATTGATGTATCTCAGTACCCAGAAAATTTTAAGCTTTTCAGCAATTTATAATCTTTTTTAAAAAAGAAAATAATTGAGTCATGCATTATTGTCTGATAGCTTGTTAAGAAAATTAAGTAGTGACACTAATCCCGTATTTAACATTGGCATTAGAGTGGAGCACCATGCATATGGCAGAGAAACACAAGTGGCATGTGCCAACAGACAGACAACGAGGAGGGTAGTTGACCTTCCAGCGTCTTGTGACGCAGACTTTCTCCGTTCCTTCATGTATAAAACAGTAACTAGATGCCATAGTCATAATGAAATTCATTATACTGACAAAATGTAATGAAAGTGTATTTAAGACTATTAACGCAAACAAGAGAAATGGCAATTAAAAGAGTTCCAATATTTCTATCTAAAAATCTACTCTCTAGGTCAGCATTACATGTCCACTTTGAACAAACGTGGTGTATGAAACTCTGGGTAACTACAAAGCCCTTGTGAGGTCTCATGGCAGGAAACCAGTCAGCCTGCGGACATCCGGCTTCTTGGGCTTTTACACAGGATGGCGGTAGCCATCTTGGGGTCTGACAACTTCACAGCTGCAAATCAGCCCTTTTATTTCTAGGCAAAATTAGGTGGTTTCTTGGCCATTTCTTAATTTTCCTTTTTTTTTTTTTAAATTTACTTATTTCTTTGAGAGAGGGAGCATGTGTGCGGGCAAGCAAGTGGGGAGAGGGAGAGAGAGAGTCCCAAGCAGATTCCGTGCTGCGCACAGAGCCTGGGTGGGGCTCAGTCTTGACCCTGAGATCACTATCTGAGCTGAAACCAGGAGGCAGGTGCTCAGCTCACTGTGCCACCCAGGCAACCCTCTTGACCTTTCTTTATCTGAAATTGGCTTGTTTTCTTTGTGAGGTACCATGGATTCTCTCTGTTTATCCCACACTCTGTGTAGTGGGCCCATGAAATTATAGAAGGCAGTATGTAAAGAAATGTAAGAAATTACTGTTTCTACATTTTTTAGTAAAGTATCTTAATTTTTCTTTGAGCCATGACTTAGATGATCTGGCATTCAGAAGCCTGTGATTGGGCAGGAGGCAAGAAGAAATGAAATGCTCTTTTTTGTGGGCAGTAGATACTGTACTCAGTTACAGTCAGTTACTTTCCATTTTGTTTGTCCCTCCTTGAGTACTAGATAAGCCCTTTGGTTAAGTTTGTCTCCTCCCCCCATTTCCTCATACATTTCTCAGGAATTAGAAGAAAATACAAAATTTCCAAACCCTTATATTCAATATTTTCTAATTGTACCTTCATATCTGGTGTTATGTATCTCTATCATGTGTTTGGAATAAAGGCTCGTGCCATTACCAGATACTGAGAAGTAACTTTTGCCAAGGTTATGGGGACCACAGGGATGAACTTTGGGTGATATTGAGAGAGCATGGGGGCTACAGTCATGAAACCGGAAAGGAAGGGTTCCTGCTCTGGAACCTCTCAGTGTCTTCGCCATCCCTCCCTGCCTTCACAGGAACCCCACACGCCTCTTTTTCAAGCGTGGTGTCAGGCACATAGATACATTTAATTAACTAGATAGAGAGATGGACAGATATTTTCTTGATTAATAATAGAAAGATTTTGTGGGTTTGTCCTCTGATTAACATTGGTGAAGTGGCAGGCGGATTCTGCACTTCTGCTCTTGTGACGGGCAGTAGAAAGCTTTTGGCCAGCTTCTCTTCCACTGTCCCTCCGGCTGTTTCTCCTGCAATTTCAAAAGAAAGCTCGGAAGCTTCACTGTAGATTGATCTCTCTCATACACACACCCACACACACACACTCTGTGTCTCTCTCCCTTCCCTCCTTCTCCCCCTTTCTCTCTCTCTCTTCTTCTCTTGCCTCCTTTCTTCCTCCCCCTCGCTCATGCTCATATAACTCCTGTATCTTTATAGAACCACAATTGCCTATCCACCATAATTTTGTCTTCTGTTCAAGGGGACACCCCTCCTTTGTTGGGAGCAGTGTATCAATGTCGATAAGGTGAATAACACTTAATGTAACAGCTAATATTTGCGCAGTGCCTTCTGTAGTTTACTGTGTCCTTTCATACATAACTACATTATCTCATTTGGGCCTCGCAGTCGCCACTCCCCTGGTGTTATGATTATGTACGTTTAACAGATGATAAAACGGCACTTCAGAGAGGCTCAGCAGGCCTTCAGGGTCAGAGCATCTGTGACATTTCATTCAGACTGCTGTTCTGGGAGTCGCTTTTCCGACTGGAGACTACGGCTTGGGCCAGCTTCCATGGTGTCATCATCTACCTGGGTTTCCTTCTTAGTGGCACAACAAGACCGTAAAGCCACTTAATTAGCCTGTTTCATTTTGGATTTCCGTGATTAGAACATTTTTTGGCATCATTTTTAGCTGTTTTTAACCCATTTCCCAACTGTAATTGAAATTCGAAAGTCCTTCTGGGAAGAATACCATTTAGTGATCCGTACTTGCTTCTCTCTGTTGAAAATACCCCCTCTGAGGTAATTTTTTAAGGCTGTATTACCTTATAATTGAGTCAGTGCTCTTCCTTCTCCTTCTCCCCAAGTTATAATTCCTCCAACATTGGTTTTTTCCCAAGATTACTTTGAGTACTTTAGTCTCTCTTTGCATTTTCATATAAATTTTAGAATCAGCTTGTTAATTTCTACACACACCCACAGAGCATGCTGGGAATGACTGAAATTTTGTTGAATCTGTAGTTCTCTCCAGATTTTACTATTGCTACCCAAGAAGCCCGAAGAGGCCTGGAAAGGTAAAAGCCCAAGGTAGAGCTTCTGGGGACAGGCATCGAGGGACTGCAGTACTCACTAGAACTAATGAGGCTGGGTGTGGCGTAGGAGGAGCCCCTGCAGAGTTCCATCGTCGCCTTGGGCGGCTTCTGCACTCCTCCGGCTGCAGCAGTCTAACTGATGCGAACTTTCCTCTCTGCTGCTTTTGAAGGAAGTTGTTTACTGTTCAGACATGTTGAGAGGTTTCTACATTAACAGAGTGAGCATCTAAAGATGGTTCTTCTGTCCCAGTCTTCTTCACTTACCTATCAAACAAGGTGAGCTAATGACTCAGGTGGAAAAGAATTAGTTTTTCTCAATATCTTCTATAGACATTAAAGTGAATAGGACCTTAAATCTTCTTGGAAACTGCTTACCACCATTTCCCACCGTATTATATGTTTGTACTTAAGAATCCACAAGAAATGGAAGTACACGTGAACAAACAGACATGTCGAAAATTAAATACTTGCGACATTTTTATGAGTCTACATGTGCATTTCTGCTGTTAGAGCAATTATTTCTTCATGAAGCCTGAGGGATTTAGGTTTTTCTGGGTAGAAGATTTTTACCTAGATCTTGTAATTTTACAAAGAAAACTTTCATTATTACAAGGCAAATTTATGAGTGACTTCTATTGTGTGAGTTTGGTAAAAGAAGAATGGTGTATATTTATTTACTCAGATCTCTCTAGAGATTTTTATGAGATGGCATCTTAAACATGCAATAATGATATCCCGTGGGTCATGAAATCATAGGAATCAGGGGGAAGTAAGTCGAGAAGGTGAAGGCGTTACTGGAGAGAAATGGGAATGGCCGTTTTGGCCTGTTCACTGGAGAAGCTGCCTCTCCAGCCTTCTGGGCTCTGCACGCACTATTATGTACAGATTCCTACTCTTTTTTAACATTGTCATATAGATGGAGAACCCAGTCAGGGATTTTCCCAAGATGACCTTTCTGCCCATGACTCATCTCGCCAGACGGTGGGTGACCCTTCTTCAGAGTGTGAATGCAGCCGAGGCTTTGCTGGGTCTGGTCAGAGAAGGTCCATCCTGCCGAAATAGAGGGATCTTCCTTCCTTCTGCTGCACAGGACTCTGCTCTAAGCCTTAGCTTTAGAGGTCTTATGTGAACTAACTGGTCTCCACTCTCAAAAACGCAGTGGAGAGACATGATGTTGGAGAATTCAGTGCACATTCCAACGTCAGTACTTGGGTTCTTGTGTCGCGTTAGCTCAACCCAGAATTACCCACCATGCCTCTGTAATCTCACCTCTCACACGGATGCCTTCATTGAGCTTCATTTTGCTTTGTCCTTTTATTTTCAGTATATTCAAGCACCATCCTATAAATAATATCGTAATTTTTATAAGGTTGTTAGAAGGTTGACTGTTGTACCTTTAAATATTCCGGTGATAAAATATTTTTTATACTTCAGTATCAAGAAAAGTTTGTTAGAGGATGAGGAAAGATTTACGATTGTCTTCCGCTAACTCTAACTAGAATTTAACAAGTCTGTCAGTTTTGAGGCAGTGGTGGCATGAGCGGTTACTGGAGACTCTGTCCACAGTAGAGATCACATTACCATTGTAATGGAAATTCCAAAATACTGCTTATGTTCTTCACAACTTTGAGAGTAGAATAGTCATAGACCTGCCACCAGGTGTTAGTATTTAATACATTATTAAAGAAGCAAAGATGTTATACCACAGATTTGTTTTTTCAGTATTATTTCAGTTAGTTTATTTTGTAATCTTTTGTTGCTTTGTTTTATGCATTTAAAAACACCATTCTGAGTAGGTGCTCAGGCTCACAAGGTAGCCAAGGGTAGGGGTTCGTGGCATTAGACACTCCACTCTCAGACCGCCTCCCTGACTTGTGTACGGAAGTGCCTCCTGGCTCCCCTCGCCTGGCTCAGAAGTTCCCTGTAGTGGAGTCTGTAAAGGGTCCCTCCTGCCCTCATCTGGGCATTCTTAATACTTTGCATTTCGGTCAGCGATGTCTGTCTTTCCTACCAGCCTTTGAGAGAAGGGACTCTCATTCTTTTATTTTAATCCTCAGCACCTAGAAAGGTGACTTACTTGTAAGAGCACTCAGTAATTGCTTATTTAAATTGCACGTTTTTGTGTCCATCCTTGCATTGCTTTTCCTCTTTGCATCACTTGCTAGCTGGTTCTTGGCTCTTCGGCTCAGAATTTATGGCCATACTATACTCAACAGGTAATGGTGATTTCCTTCATCCTGTTTCATCAACACTGACTTTAAATTCCTTGGAGTTAGCCTATTGGATGTTGGCATGTCTTTGATGAGCCAATCCAGATATTAGGAACATCTCTTTCTCCTTACTCGGGTTGTGATCATTGATGCTTAGCTGTCTTTTTTTTCCCCCAAGTGTGGCCATTTATTTCAACATCAGTAGAGTCTTGGAAAAATTCGCTATGTTCTACGGGCCTATTTCCTTTCTAAGCCCACGCCTGAAGGCAACATAGGAGAAAACTCTTCTACATTTAAACAATTGGATCCTATTATTTGTGCTGCCCCTTATAGGTGGCTTAGTATGATGGGAAGGACAGGTGGAGCAGTGAGTCTCAGAAAGATTTGTTGAGGGGTTTTGTTTTTGTTTTTATTTTGTTGTTCTTGTTTTTTTAAACAGAACCCTAAACCTAAGAACAAAATATGTTCATTTTACTGAGACAACATGTCTAAGAAATCAGTAATGATTATTAAGAACAAAATAAAGGTGCCTTTTTTGTTAGACCACATTTGGCCTAAATATAAGTTAAGTAAGATGAAATTTTCTAACTAAATTTATGTATCCTTCCACTTTACGAAGTGTACATTTTAGGTCCTTCTTTTATTTAACTGAAAGATAAATGAGAATGTTGTCTTTTCTTACTAAATAATTTGTAGTATATTTTTTAAAGATTTTATTTATTTATTTGACAGAGAGAAACACAGCCAGAGAGGGAACGCAAGCAGGGGGAGTGAGAGAGGGAGAAGCAGGCTTCCTGCTGAGCAGGGAGCCCCATGCAGGGCTTCGTCCCAAGACCCTGGGATCATGACCTGAGCCACCCAGACACCCCCCTCATTAAATAATTTGGCTTCAGCTTTTTTTGAGCATATCAGTTAAGTAGACCTGATGTTATTAAAAGAATTTAGAAACTTGGGTGGCAGGACTCATATTTTCTTACATTTATTGTTTTCAATAATTAAATAAATACATAATTGAAAGTACAGAGAAGTACATGAAGAAGCAAATAAACAAAATCCCGTCACCTGGTGTTGTGTGTGCCGGCAGCTTAGTGTGTTCTTTCCTAGTTGTGTGTGAGACAAGCCATGACAACTGCCGTGGCTTAGAAAGCAGACAGACCTGGAGATCCTGTAGGTCAGACATTTAGGCTGTGCTCAGTGGGGCGTTCTTCCCTCCCAGGCCTGTTGCCTCATTCATCTGTGGTCAGCTGCAGAGCTGCATGCCTTCTCCTGACTGGGTTCATGTCTAGGGCCCCAGATGTGACTCCTGGTCCGTGTGATCTTGCATTTGTCAGTGGGATAATTGAGTTTGTTTGCCTGACAGACTCTAGGGCCCCTCGACAGAAACAGCAGAGGGTGCAAGGCCTCTCGCGCAAAGGCGTTAGCTTGGCATACTTCTGTCGTATTCTTCTGGCCTAGGTAGGCCAAGCTACAAGGTGAACCCATATTTGAGGGGTGAGGAAATAGGGTCCAGCTCTTGATAGAAGGAGCTGCAGGTCTCATTGCAGAGTAGGCAAAAACAGGAAGGAGTGAAGAGTTATGGGTATTTTTGCAATTTACCACAATGTGTATGTATATGGTGTCATGTGTCCATATGGAAAATGGGCTGCCTATACAATTATATGTTCTACATTTTTCATACCCACATAGGCTCCAAATCCAAGTTGCTAGTTGAACTCTGTATATACTGAGGAGATTAAACAGTTTCTTACCTGAAAAATACCTCATCGGGTATGCAGAACAAAGGAGGTACTCAGTAAATCAGAAAGGAAGAAAAAGAGAATGTTAACTTCTTTAGACAAGAGCTTTAATTCCATTAGGCCCACTTCCTGCTAGGTTTTATTTCTCCTCTGATTTTTGTCAACATTTGTTCTCCTGAATGGTGATACCAAAGCAGAGATAGGAGAGTGCCTGCCTCTGGGCCCCATGTTAGCTTCTCACCATTTCTGAGATCTTGGAAAAGGTCCTTGATTGTGTACCTCAGATACTTCATCTATTTAATGAAAATAGCAACTACCTCATGGCGTTATTGGGAGATTTAATTAACTCGGGTGTATGGATGTGTGTTGGTAACTCTACATGTGCAGTTGTGTCCCAAGAACTCTCTGATGCTTTCGTGAAATGTCTGTAACATTTTCCTACTTAACAGTTTTTCCTCATCCCTAGCATTTCAAACTGGCTCTAGCTTTCTTTAAAAGAAGTTGTGCTTTTTCCCCTTAAACGGCTGTTCATTTCTGCTTAGTGCATGTTGAAGGAAATCTAGCTTTCACAGCCGTAGCCTGTGTACTAATCTTCAAAATACCATAGCCCTTTCTATGATCTGATGGAGCGTCCTGCATGATGTCTGTCTTCTTTGATCAGAAATGACAATGTTGATCACATCAGTAGATTCTTGGGCTTTTCCAACAGGAAGTATTTTTGAGAATGTATAATCAGTTCTGGGGTATGCTTGTCAATAAATTTTCCCTCAGAAAAATCAGAAATCCTATCAAAATAGCATTATGGAAAAAAAATCTATTTTTCTTAGTCCCCCCCATGAAACGGTTATGCCTGAAGCTCATGGAATTTTGTTTTTCGATGAAGGTATTTAATGTGTGTGTTGGCCAGCATTCCAACCAGCTAGTCTGCATGAGTTTCAGGTCCCGTGTCGGTAAAAGGCGGTTGTAGTCTAGAACCAACCTTTTCTCTATCAGTCTGTGTCACGGTTCTCCTCCCCTGACTGACCATTCCCGCTTTCCAGACGCTGTGAATTTACCACAAACCCTCTTTATTCCTCCCTATCCATATCCATGCCTCCCCACCCCGAGAAAGAACATCTTCCTACCACTCCCCTTTCTTTTTCTTTTCCCTTGTCTGGACCATGAGGGATTAGAATCAGCCCTCTCCCATTTTCAAAATGTGTCTACCCATCCTCACAGTGTGTTTATCCATTTTTAAAGATTATTCTCTCATCCCTTTGTCTGTCCATCGTCCGGCAGCAGCGGTGCTGCCCACGCTGCGGCGGGCGCCGTGGGAAGACGACACGAGGCGCCTGCCCTGCTGCGGGGGGTCAGTCCGGGAGAGTGTGCTTCGGGCTTTAAGGGAGGTGCACACACAGGCTTTGGAGGCGCAACGAGGCCTCCTGATGGCCTCCTTCCTAAGGACCATACTTTGGGCCCACATTTGACAAGAGTTAGAATCAGAAGTGGGTGAGGTAGAGAGCAAGATGGTGGCTTGGGGCTAGACTCAGCCTGTCCTGTGAGATCGGGGTGCTGCGGCCACACGTGCCGGTGGCGGTGGGGCCGCAAGGAAGCGCGGCCTACTAACCGGGGGCCAGCTCCTACGTGTGCTCGCCACTTACAGAGAGGAAGCCACTTAACAGTTGCTCCGAACCAGCTGCCCGTGAGGCTATGTATTTGATGTACTTGGTCCTGTTCCTACAGACCTTTAATGTAAGTGTCATCCCTTCTACAGATGAACAGACTGAGGCTGATCAAGGTTCAACATCACGAGATCACACAGCTAGTAAGTAGCAGAGCTTAGGATACAAATCCAAACCATTGTTTCCTTTCAGGGTTAATTCCAGTTTTAATAAAATACGCACAAAGGAACTGATACCGTAGTAAAATACCGTCCTTGCCATCATGACCACGAGTGTTTTCAAGTCCGTTTGACAGAGAGGGACAGCATCTGCAGAAAGTGCTGCCACTGCCACTCAGGGCTCCTGAGTGTGGGCACACAGTCTGTGCACTTTGCCTCCTGCTGGTACAGTCTTGTGGAGTAGTTGTGGGCCCGGTTTTGGGGTTGCATCACCGCAGACTATGCTTTTACTCACACTCATTATTACATTTGAGCTGTTCTCTTATGTTGAAAGGTTACGTATATTTCAAGGGGTTGGGTAGAGAAATAAAATAGGAAACGAGGTAATTATTTCAGCACATATACTGTGGCCTAGTTATTAATGATTTCTGCTTCACGGGTGTCTGGATGGCTCTGTTGGAAGAGTATACCACTCTTGATCTTGGGGTCCTGAATTCAAACCCCATGCTGGGTGTAGACATCACTAAAACAAACAAACAAAACGTATAAACAAAACAAAACAGATGATTTCTACTTCAAAATAGTGGACTTCAGTCACTATAGTCTTCTTACTGTTGTCTTTTGTCAAAATGTTTATACACCTAACGACACCTAAAGGCAAGGAAAAATTCCCCAACCGACCCAGCAATCACTGGGGAATGATTTTGTTGTGTTAGGCATGTGAGAAACTGGGTGTCAGAGCTCATTCTACAACTAGGAGACTGGGGAACATGCTTGTTGGGAGGGAGTCGCCCCTCCATTCAGATCATGAGCATTTGTCCTTAGTTCCTTACCCCGGCCCTCATCTCCCTCCTGGCCTGATGTAATAAGCTCCCACTCACCTTCTTCACCTGTAGCCATATAAACCTGGGTCACTTCTCTTCTATTCTGAAACCTCTCAGTGCCTTCCTTAGGCCCACAGGATAATATCCTGACTCCTCAGAATGGCAAAGGAACTGCCGTCCTCCCTTCCCTACCCCCCCTCCATAGCCTAATCTAGGGGCTCCAGGCCATTTCTGCAGACTTCTACCTTATCTTCCTCTCTCCCACAAAAGAGCAGGATGTGGGGAGACTAAGACTCCTGCTTAACTGGCACCAAGTGCCCGCCAGTAAATGTAGAGGCCGTGCCAGGGTGGCCGAAGGCAGCATACCCTACCCTTACAGTAAAGATTGGATCAGGCACAGCTCATCAGCGGATGCTAAAGCTAAGCAGATACATATAGGAACAGGGTATTTGCATGGTATTAAAGTTTCTCCCACCAATTGCTTATTAGTTGTAAGTGAAAAAATAGTCATTATAATGTGGAGAGATTGGGCTACAATTTGTTTAAGATCAAAATTAACATCACTGTTGAGAGCAGACCGACATCATGTGCCTCCAGATGTGATATCCTGAGAAGAATATGACATTATCTGTGTGGTGTTGTGGCCAGGAATGTATAACTTGGACTTAATAATGAGGAAACACCAGGCAAACGCTCAATTAAAAGAGGAGGGCGAGGGAGAATTGTATTCCTCAGAAGTATCACTCATGACCACAAAGACAGAGAATAGCTGTGGAACGTTCCCGATTAGAAGGGGCTAAGGAGAAGCAGGAGCGAGGTGCAGTACCCGACTCGACTGGACCTTGCGCCTGAGAGTGGGGGTGGGCTGGGGGATTTGGAGAAACCAAAACGATCGTTATTGGCTCCATTGACAAAATTACAACATACATCACTGATTAAAGTATCGTATCCAAGCTAGGTTTACTGAAGTTAGTAACTGTACCGGGTTATGGAACGGGAAATCCTTATTTTTAGAAAATACACAACTGATATATTTAGGATTTTGTAAAAGCCCAAGATGTATATAGATTATTCTTAAATGGTTCTGGGTGGACTGTTTGTATATGTATGCACACAATTTTTAAATATATAAATATACGTGTATATAAAATAGAGACAGAATAGGTAAAAAAGAGATGGAAAATGTTAAAAATATTGATAGATAACAGTTGGATCAGCGTAAAGGGTCAAGAGTATGTAGGTATCTTTGTACTACTCATATACTTGTAACTTTAGGTTTGAAAGTACTCCCCAATAAAAAGTTTAAAAATTAAAAATATACATCACGACCACATGAATTTTTTTCCTAAATAAATATATATTTTCTTTCCTGTCTCTACATTTTATCTTTCTCCTGCTTCTTTTCTCTCCTTTTTCTGTGCCCCTTCTTTTAGAAGTCCAAGGCCGGCGAGAAGGGTATCTCTTTGGGGCAAACGGTCATCACAAAGCATCGGAACACCCGCTATTACAGCTGCAGGGTGATTGCTGTGACCTCGCAGACCTTCTATGAGGTCATGTTTGATGATGGCTCCTTCAGCAGAGACACATTCCCTGAGGATATAGTGGTGAGTAAATTCCTAGGGTCCCTGCCCCCCAGTTTATTTTTGTATAACTAACCAGCCACACCGTTCAGCAGTCCTCATTTCACTTCATATTTGATTCAAGTGTGCTTTTCGGCAGTGCAGAGCAGCATTGTTTTCTAGGAGACTCTTGGTGTCTTTCGTAGGGGTCATATGAACTTAGATTCATTTTCCCCAATTATTTTAATTCAATGAGAAGTATATGTGTCCAGGAAATATAAAATGCAAATTCACCTATTCTTTTCTGTTGCAGAGGGTGAGCATATTTGAATTCTTTTATTACCTCTTTTCCCTATGCTTAACTGGAAAATATGGCTTTTATTAATCTGACCCGACAGTGACATCTGTGCTCCAGCAGAAACATCTGTGCATGTTTCATATGGGAATAACCAAAGTCACACAGGAAAAGGACTGGGACTTTCACTGATCTTCCTAAGCGGTCTGGTCTATGTAGGAGGAGTAGGTGCGGGCACATGTGGTGTGTCTGTCTGCGTCCCTGCCCTCAGGCAGCACCTGGGGGCTTACTCAGAGGAACTACGGAATGTGTCTCACAGGCTTGCCTTCAGTAGGGTGTTTCACAAGGCAAACACTTTTCACAAAAGGTTTTTTGAAACCTAGAATCAAGTCACATACCTGAGACCAGGGTTAGTCTAGTGGTCATCTTTTTACCCCTTTTGTAGTTAAGGGAAATGTCATTTGAGGGGAGCCAGGCCTCAAAAATGTAGTTATAGCTTCTGATTCTTTATCCTGCATCTATTGATGCTTTACTCGTGTCTTGTTTATACTTGGGAGGACATTTCTTAATGACTTATGTGTTATATGCAATTGATAATTTAATGTAACTGTAGGAGATTGCTCATAAATATTTCTAGAATTTTGTTCTCCTGGGGCAAAAGTAACATTGATTCAGTCAGCTTTGTTATGCTTACTTCTCTATGCCATTAAGAGGGACAGGTATGTAAACAAAGTGACTTTATTTGAAAGATTTTTAAAGGAAATGAATTTAGACATATTAAAAAAAATCCCAGGACTTGATTATAGAGCCAAAGGGTGAATGGTGTTTTATTACAGAATTCTGCCTGGAGCTTCATGTTACTGCACTGCCCGTGGCATTCATAACCAGCAGCCCAGGTGACATGGTCTCCTTGTTAGAGTCAGTGTCTTTTAAAAAATATATATATATTTATTTATTTATTTGACAAAGAGCACAAGCAAGGAGATTAGCAGGCAGAGGGAGAGGGAGAAGCAGGCTCCCAACCCTGGGATTGTGACTGAGCTGAAGGTAGTCAACCAACCGAGCCACCACCCAGGTGCCCTAGAATTCGTGTCTTGAAGCACTCAGTCTGCACTTACTGAATGCCTGCTGTGTGCCACCACTAGGGGCTGGGAAAGAGAATGAGAACGTTCCTGTGATTCCTGCTCAGTCTAGGGAGAGATTGGGCTGGTAAATGGGTGCTTTCTCTACCATGTGAAAAATGCAACAAATGAACCAAAACCAACTTACCACTTGTAGGGGCCAGAAGAGTGGACTCCATAGGACTAGTCAGGGCTGCCACGGACCTGTACCGTGGGCCAGTGCTGCATCCGGAACCTCTCGTGTGTGAACTCATTTCATCCTCAACCCTACATGCTCGTCAGTACTAGTTTTTACATCTTGCTTCTAAGGAAACTGAGGCATGAGGAGGTAAAGAACTTTCCCAGCGGTGACCACACGTGGCTAATCAGTGTCAGAAAGAGCATTCAGACCCAGAGTCTGACTCCAGGGCCTCTGTTCTTAACCCTGGGAAGGAAGGAAGAGAAGGGATGTGCACGAGCGAGGAAAGCACAGAAGGATGCGGGAGACCAGGACTTGGCTTTCAGCCCTGCCCAGGCCCATGCTTGTTTCAGAATTAGCCTTGTTTTGTGCAGGCTGTGACCGCTGAGCTGGCGGAGTCGAGGAGTCTTTGCTGGGCATCGTGGGCTGGGCTGGGAGACTTCTGAGCAAATGTTAGGTCTTTACCCACGACAGTGTTTTAACGAATCCTAAATTCCTCTTCACTTCCCAAGTCTCCACCGCACCCAGCCGGTTTTAAGCTTTCGTAAAACGTCTTTAGCTTGTCTAGTGGAAGAGAAGAAGGTCTGTGCTCCTGGAAGTTTTTTGAAATTCTAAAAATCTCTCCTTTGACACCTTCTGTTTCCTCTCTCTGTGAACCTCATACAAAGATGATTTTAAGTATGTGTGGGTGTTGTGAGAAGAACATGGGCCCTGAAATTCGTAGGATCATTCAGGAGCACCTTGGCTTTTAAGTCAGTAAGAATGGAAAAGCAAAATTCTTTCCAGCTTGATTAGCTTTACGTGGCGTATTTGATAAGGACTTGAGGTTTAGCAGCAGGTTGTGTGTGTGGGCACAGCTGAGGCCTTTGAGGGAGGGCAGCACATGCGTGTGCCTGTGGTGTGAAGGGTAATTTCTGCAGGAAAATACATTATAATAATCTGTGAGCAGGTCTTTTCTCTTCCATCTGATCTTGTCTCCCTTAATACTCTACCATACCCCCTCTGATCACTTGTATTTTTGGTTCCTTATTCCAAGCCTCTTAAAAAGAAGTAGGAATATTTCATTCATGTTTTATTTTCAGATATCACATACTTTCATTTCTTTATTTAAGATTTTATTTATTTATTTGTCAGAGAGAGAAATCACAAGTAGGCAGAGGGAAAGGGAAACTATGCATATATACATCTTAAAAATCTATATAAAGATTGTATATATATGTGTTATATATATATATGACATTTAAAAATTTGTATTTAAATTCAATTTAGTTAACATATAGAGTATTATTAGTTTTAGGGGTAGATTTTAGTGATTCATCAGTTGTATATAACACCCACTGCTTATTACATCAAGTGGCCTCCTTGACGTCCGTCACCCAGGTATCCCATCCCCCACCCACTTCCCTCCAGCAACCCTGTTTGTTCCCTATGGTTAAGAGTCTCTTATGGTTTGCCTCCGTCTATGTTATTATCTTATTTTATTTTTCCTTCCTTGCCCCTGTGTTCATCTGTTTTATTTCTTAAATTCCACATATTGTGATATGTGACATTTTTATAAAGACTTGGCTTACGTGCTTATGGAGGCTCTGCAGTTGGCAAGCTTGAGACCCAGGAGGGCCAATGGTTTAGTTTTGAGTCCAAGATCAAAGACCTAGGAGCCAGGAGAGCTGATGGTGTCGTCTTAGTCTGGGAGCCTGCAGGCTTGAGATCGTGAAGAGTGGATGCTTCGTTTCAAGCGTGAGGGCAGGAGGAGCCAAGCTCCAGCTCCAAGCCGGTCAGGCAGGAGGGGTCCCCTTATTTGGGGTGAGGGCCAGTCTTCTGTTCCGTTCAGCCCTTCATTGACTGGATGAGGCCCACCCAAACGGGGACTGTAGTCTGCTTTACCCAGTCTATCAATTCAAATATTAAACTGATCACCGTTAGAAACTCACCCAGAATGTTTGACCGAAGACTCTCTCCTTCCCCCTGTCACATGAGAAGCTCTGACTCTGTGGCGGAGTGCACGTTCCTTTTCCATAAAGCAGCCACGTTGTTTTGGTTAGGCCAGAGCACTCTACAGATGGCTTTATTAGCCATGCAGTTTGTCCTCCTCATCATCTAGCTTTCCCCTATAAAAAAGCAAACTTTCACAATTTAAAGGATTATCAAGGATTAGTTCGGTTCTTTGTTTCTCACTGAAATTGATGAAAGCTGCAAAATTAAATGCCTTTGTAGTGTGGTATGTCACCTAGACCGGTGTGACACGGGGAATTCGAAGTCATGTTGTAAAATGTAATGTGTCGTATAATTAAGTATATTATAAACCTATTCACATATAAACTGTACTTATTCCTGTATATGTCATAATGTAAATATAGTTGTGGCGCCAGTTTTCAGGCCCTTAGTTGCTGTAGTCATCCCACTTCCACTTCTGATATCCATGTACACCAGAACTGTCCTTTGGGGGAAGGGGATCCTGCCTAGCACCCTAATGGGGACTTTCATCAGGAGATAAGGAAAAATGTAATCAAGTTTATTGCTGTCTCCATATCTTGCTGATGGTGGCAGAACCATAATTTGGTGGAAATACTAAACACATTCCACATTCCTCAGAGAAAGTTGTTTTCATTAGCTGAAATACCTCGGGCATCTGACACTGGGGTAGAAAATGATTTTTTCTTCTGTTTTCTGTAACTGTAATCCACTCAATATGCTTCTCAGATGTGAATGCTTCTGGGAGGGCTCCTTCCGCCGGTGCAGTATGACATCGGTGCTACTGGCTGATCGGAAAGCTAGCTTCTCCAGCTGTGGGTATCTGCCAGCAGAACAGCTGTAAGGGTCCAACACAATTTCAGTTTTTTAACTTTGAAAATCAAATTGAGAAAATCAAGTGTAGTTACCCCAAGTTTTCTGTTTACGTATGACATAGTAGAGTCCCTTCTGCAGCCTGAGGCTTTAGTGAAGAAAGCTGCAGTCCCTTAGTTGTACATTCATTGATTGCCGATCATTTTATAACCACAGCAGAAGAGAACTTCTAATCCATGTTTGAAAATAAACTTACCAGGCATCAAAATGCCTCTGTTAGGATTACATAACTAGAGAATATTTGGAGAGAGAAACATTCTTTGGACTACCAGGAAATTTCTTTCCATACCCAGGTACATTATTTCTTTGATAGCTAGAAAAATGTTCAAATTTTTTTCTCTCAAAAATACACCTGCAGAATGTGTGTATCGGCCCAGTTAACCTCAGTATGCAATCTGTAGCTGTCAGAGGAAGTAATGAAAGATGTATTGCTACATGCCTCCATCTGTCAGTCTGTGAAATTGCGACACACTACCTGATGAATTTTTTGGTCTCCTGCTATTTTGATGGGAATGAAAGTTGCCCATCTGAGAGACACAATGAGCACAGGGATTCCAGGGCCTCCTTTTAGCTGCTGCTGAAACCTGGGACCTTCTGCCCATGCTGACACAGAGTGATGGGTGCTTCCTTTCATGAGCTTAGAGCTCATTTCAAGGGAGGAGAATGTGGGCTGAGGTGTGGCTAGCTCTAGGGCGGGCACTTAACACTCACCACAGGGCGTGAGAAGAGGAACAGGACCGAGGCCATTCCTGAGATGTTCACGAAGACTTGCTACGTGTTTCAGCCTCTGTTGGAACGTGAAATAAGCACAGGAATTAGACTCCTCAGCATCTCGGGAGAATTGTCCTGGCTTTACTTTCTGTGGGAGGCACCACACAAACTGAAGTTCTTAGAGCTGATCATTGTTTTCTCAGGAATAGGCAGATTGCTTCAACTTTCAAACCTCAGTTTTCCCCCCACTAAAAAGGGAGTAATAGTTTCTACCTGCTTAAGGTCACTGAAAGGACTAAGTGAACTAAATACCTGACACAGAGTTGGTACAAAATCAAATTCTTTAGGATTTTAACTTCAGTCTGTAGAACTTTTTTTCCCCTTAACCCTCCCCATCTCGTGCATGCTGCCCTTTTCCTGTCTTGATGAGACCTGGTTACAAAGTACATCAGCAGGAGTGGGATTCTGTTCCTACGTGTTAGGTAAGTGGGTTCTCTACATGCGATATTTCAGAGTCAGCTTACCATTTCCGTTGCTGGAAAGCAGCCCTAGCATCTTCAGACTTTGCAATAAAGAACCTAATTCTCTGCATTTATGCTTGTATTTTTCTGGCTGTTTAAAGTGTTATCTCAGTGGCTTTTTTATAACAAACCCTATTTCAAAATAAGTTCCTTCTCATTTCACAGATGTGATACTTACCAGGTCACCAAAAAAAAAAAAAAAAAAAAAAAAAAAAAGCTTTGAAAAAGCTTGCTTTTTTCAAACTTCCCAAGCTATGTGGTGACACGGTCAGGTCCAGAATTCAGGCTGGCCCTCTGCTTCCCATTGCTTCTTGCCTCCACGCTTTCGGGTGCCTTTCTAGGAAGTCTGCTCTCAGTGGCGTAGCGTAGCTGCAGCAGAGCGCCTCGTGCCCCCTCCGATGGACATAGTGTGGGAGCTGCTCAGTAGTCGGCTCTGCAAGGCCCCACTTGGCAAAAAGTAAGTGTAAGGGTGACTCTGAAGGTTCCAGAGGCAAAAGAAAATATTTGAGGGAGTTTGACAAACTTCTTAGTTGCTCCCAGAAACATTCTATGTTATGAGATCCTGGGAAGCTTTTTCAAATTCTTATTGGTTCCTAGATTTTGAGGTTCTCTGGATTGTCAAGTAAGGTTGAAATCTCATCCCATCCCAGACCATCTAGGTTATGTTTGCTCCAGATTGATGCCCTTTCCCCGATGGGAATTTGCCGGAGGTATCCTTGAGAACTTGTGTTGGTTTAGGGTTCCTGCAGCTGTGGCGCGTGTGGCGTTTAACTGCTCAGGAGCGGTGCCCTCGGTTCTCTTTCTGGACTGTGGGGCTGAGAGTCGGTGAAGTGGGGGCTTTGCCAAATTCCCGTTAACGTTTACTCCTTCGGGAAGCCTTTTATACATGTAAAAGAATGTCTGTTATTACTTGGATTTTATTTTATTTTTTTAAATTTTTTATTATGTTATGTTAGTTATCATACAGTACATCATTAGTCTTTGATGGTGTTCCATGATTCACTGTTTGTACATAACACCCAGTGCCCCGTACATGCCCTCCTTAATGCCCACCACCAGACTGGCCCCTCCCCCACCCCTTCCCTCTACAACCTTCAGTTTGTTTCCCAGATTTGAAGCTATTGAATTTAAAGTTTACTTTTCAAAGGCCTCAAGTTCAACTGACAAATTTATTTATAAATTTAATAATTTTTGCATAAAAATAATGCAAAAGATTGTTCCCTTGTAGTATTTATATAATGCATAAATTTGACAAGTCACATCCTACCCATTTTAAATTTAAGTAACCAAATTTCCTTGGAAATCTTAATGTGATTATAGATTTAATATATATGATTCTTACAAATTATTTTTGTAATCACTTAATGTCTATAACTAATTAATCAGACATTAGCTTAGTAGTTCATATTGTTCTGAGTATTTCAAACATCTTCAAAAGGCAACACATAAAGCTGTTCAATGTTTACAAAATACCCTACTGCACCTTCATAAGCAGGATTTGTATGGAGAAATTGTATTTGATTAATTGATAGGTAAGTAATAGAATCTACACAACTGAGGGGGAATATTACTATATTGGCTGAGAGTTTATTTAGAAAAAATAATCAAACTTCAAGACCATTCAGAGGAATAGAGTGTGCTTGTGCCCTTGAAGACTAAAGCCACAGTTGCTGGGCAGGGGCTCCTACCTAAGGTCAGCTCGCATCTGTCCATGAGCTCTCTGAACGGTATGCCCTTCCCTGAGGACCCGGACGCTCGTAGAGGTGTCACGAACAGTCTCACATTAGTGGGGGTAGTTATTACAAGACCCTGGGATTTTATTTACTTGTGTGTCATTCTTATGTGGCTTTTTGCGTGAAAGCCTGAGCATATGAATGGAATGTTGAAGCACTTGTTTAAGTTGGACTCCCTTTCTCTTTTATAAATTGTATGCATCTCACCGACTACAATTCTGCAGCAGACATATTGACAGTTTCCATTTAGCACTGGTGAACTTCTCGGGAAAAAAGTGTGTCCTCACCCTGATATCTCATGTAGGAGATTAACTAGTTGCCCTGAAGGTACAATGTCAGTTACATTTTTCTTCAAATATATACTTTCCTCACTTGACAGTGTTTCTCTCATTTCTCTTTTGATAATTACCTCAAGGTGACTGGGAACTTATTCCCAGGAGACAGATTCCTGGTATTTCCTTCCCATCCTTTTCTTTCCAACGGGGCTCAAGGTATATAACATCTCATCTTCAGTCTAACAAAATCAAATAACTACCTTGAACTTGAGGGCAATGTTATTAATTTCCAGGACTTCCCCATCTCTTCTCAGCTTAGAGCTCAATCCCAACAGTGGCAGATACTATGAACCAAATCTACCCTGTGTTTGGAATATCCAGTTATATCAGTCATTCTTTAAAAAAATATTATTTGTTTATTTGTCAGAGAGAGAGAGAACACAAGCAGGGCAAGTAGCAGACAGAGAGAAAAAGAGGCTCCCTACTGAGCAAGGAGCCCTATGCAGGACTTGATCCTAAGACCCCAGGATCATGACCCGAGCCAAAGGCAGACACTTAACTGACAGAGTCACCCAGGAGTCCCTATTTCATTCTTTTTACCTACTTATTCGGCACCGTGGTAGGCACTGTGGGGGATTCGAAGACGTATAAGCATAGGCGTAGAAGTGATCCTGGGTATTTTGGAGGCAAAACAAAATACCAAAGTGCGCTTGAAGTACTGAGAAGAAGAGTTGTTCCTGGAAGCATGCTCTTCTGTGGGATTCTGGGAAGCTCCTCAGTTTCCAAGTCCGGTGGCCTTGCAGACATTACAGTGGCAGAGACCAGGTTGATGAAGAAAAACCTCTTATCAGTGAGGCCACTTCAGCTTTGGGAACTTGTGCCCCATCCCATCCTAGCCCACTTGTGTTCATTGATTCATCACTGATGCCCCTTCCATCCCCTCACCTCCAACCAGGAACTGATCTGAAAGATTTTAGAAGAAAAATACCCAGTGAAGGTTGTTGTTAAGTTCAGAAATGGAAGCAGTCATGATGGGCCAGAGTGTCGAGGAAGTTACAAGGGGGAGAGACAGGAGCTGGGTTACTGGCTTGTAAGACGTGTTTGTGTACTGTGGACACAAGTCCTGTGTTACATATTTTACACTTTTTCTCCTAATCCAAATAAAATTTCATTGTATGAGTGTAATTTATTTTGTTTATCCATTTGTTGGTTGATGGACATTGGATAATTTTGAGTTTGGAGCTATTATGACTACTGCTGCTATGAACATTGACTTTTAAGTCTTTGTATAGATATGTGTTTTCATTTATCTGTGAAAAATATTTAGGAGTGAGATTATTGAGTTAATAGTAAGTATTTATTCAGCTTTATAAGAATCTGCCAAACTATTAACTCTTCTAGTGGGTGTGTAGTAGGTTTTCAGTGTGATTTTAGTTTGTATTTCCTTCATAGCTAATGATTTTGAGCATCATTTTAAGTGCTTATTAGACATCCAGACATCTTTGTTGAAAGGCATACTCAAATACTTTACTTCTTTTTTTATTGCATTTAAGGCTTTTTAAAAAATATCCTATATAAATCTTTTGTCAGATATGATTTACAAATATTTTCTTCCCCTTTGTGTCTTACCTTTACTTTCTTATTAGTGTCTGCAGAGTAAAAGTCTTAAATTTTGATAAAACCCAATTTAACATCAGTTTGTTCTCCACAGATTATGCTTTTGGTGTCATATCTTAAGAACTCTTTGGTTAACTTAAGGTCACAAAATTTTCTCTTAGGCTCTATTCTAGAAATTTTATAGTTTTAGGTTTTACATTTAGAACTATGATCCATTTTGAGTTAATATTATGTGTTAATTTATTATTCTAAGTCATGCCTTAGACAATTAGTATGTTATTTTAAAATCCATAGTCAGTGTTAAGAATTGCTTTTTAAATTTGAGTCAGATTTTGTATTGTAACTTTCATTGTCCTTTCCAGGTAGAGAATCTGAGGCCCTTAGAGCAGGACTATGCTCCAGCAGTAGTCCCTGCAAAAACCTAAGCCTTTAGTGTTTGAGCTTCCATATATGATTTCTTTGAAGAAGGAAGTCTCTAGCCATGAAAAAAATTTGAAACCACTGGTTCAGATGAAGTAAATTTTATGTACTGTAAAAAGGAGCTGAGACCCATGGCGTTAGTGTGGCAGCTGTTACCTGTGACTGTTGAGAAATGTCTCCAGTGGTCTTAATAGGCTCCCCCATGAATATTCAGCTCCAGTGACATCATTTCTGAATCTTAGAGTAGGGCTAAATCAGCTTCCATTTAATAAGAAATATAAACATAATGAAAATTCCTCATTTCTTTTAGTGGAACATGTGGCCAGTTGTCGTTGTTGCTTCACATCATAGCATCAGAATGTCACACTAGCTGCTTATGATTAGAGGTTTCAGACTTTAAAATCTTTACTTGCTAAAGCTTCAGTTTGATCTCAGACCTTGACACTGACCCTCGGTATGGTGTGGTCATGCATGTTTTATATGCCTTAAATTTTCTGGAACTGGCCCTTCCTGTAGCACAGTTGTAAGCATGATGTTCTGCAATTTCTGAAATATGTAGTGAACACTGACAGCTTCCTGAGGCAAACAGTCGACAGAGACATGCCTATTTACAAGCCCCTTTACATTGTCTTTCTCCTTTAGCCAACCCCAAGGGCTCACACACGGGGATCTGGCACATAAATTGGTGTCACATCCCAGAAGATATTGAGGTCGTAAGTCACCAGAGTTTGTGTTCCTATGCGACCATGGGGTTTAAATTACTTTGGTAATAAACTTAAATTATTATTTGATAATAAGTCAATATGTGTCCAGAAGTCAATACTATCTATATATTGGTGAACTGACACTGTCCTCGTTTTACTATTTTCTTTTCATACCGTGGTTGAAAGACGTTAGCTGATTTTCATGTGTGAGAGAGAGCAAGTAATAAATCTTGCCGTCCGTTTTACTAAGCAGGTGGTATTTTTGAGGTTAGAGTGTGTGGGTAAAGGGAGGGCAAACATGAGGTAAGGAGAAAGAACAGGTGTTTTTCCTTCAGTTTCCAGTCTTTCCCTCAGTTAGAGAATGTTCTCCACTGAAGCGAGAGGAGAACCTGAAAGCTGTGACCTGCTGTAATATTCGTTGGATGCATATATTTCTGCAGATCAGCTGCCTTGCACCATCTGATTTCTTGGCTTCTGTAGGATGCAGGGTATTACGTTTGCAAGTCTTCTGTGCTTTAGGTGTTGAACCCAGTACCATTACACATAAAGAATGTTTCGCTCCTTCTAAATGGTATAATAGCATCGTGTGTTGAATAGTGTTTTGTACATGGTTTTTCAGATGCAAACGGGGTTTTCCAACAGTACTTAATGCTGATGTGATTGGTGCCTGAGAAAGATGCCTTCTGCAGATTGATGGCTGACAGCTCAATTAAAAGGGAGAAGGTTGTAGTTACACATTATTTCTAGTAGGTTAGTTATAATGATATATTTAGAGGCTACTGTTTTTAAAACATGCTTATATTTACCCTTTTGAGTCTTTACTTAAGAATAATCCTACCTAAAAAAAAAGAGAAAGAATCATCTATCTGACCTAATGATTACTTTGTGTGTGATATCCTCTTTTTGGTGGGGAGTAAAAGATAAGATCTAATCTTCTAAAGCAAAGTTTACTTGATTTATACCATAGGCAGTGACTAGGAGAAAACAAGTCAGGCTGTGGTGTTGTGTTCTCTGCAGCCCTGTGGAAATAGGGACTGTAAGCGAGCAGTTGAGAGGACATAATGTGAGCACCGTTGACAGTGAGCTCCTGTAAAAAGATAAGACCTGTCCCGTGGCGATGATCTCATCACGCAACCAGCCTATACAGGGCTGCGAACTTGGCTGCCTCTTCTTCCTAGGTACTTTCATTCCCTTCCTCGGCAAGGAATTTTTAGGTGATTTGGGTATGAAATTTAATATTTCATTTAATTTTAAAATGTATTTCAGTACTAGTAAAACCCCCCTTTTTTTAAAATTTGTACTGAGACTCTATCCCACGTCATTAGTTATGTTTCTATATAATTTTGTTTCGTATTATGCTTTATTTTTGTCTTTGTATGAAGCTGAAAGGGCAAATATCTAACCAATGTCTACAAGTGGATTCCCTCCAGGGAAAGTCTAATGAGGATGTGGAAACAGCTGTGTTGGTGCTCAAGTCCTTTTCCTTGTCCAGGCCTGAGGGGCTTGCTTGGATGTGGAAGGTTGATGCTTCCCAGGAGGCCCTTCTTCTTGCAGAGGAGGGACTCCTGTGGGGCCAGGCCTTTGGTCAGCTGCATCTGGATGCCTGCATATGGTCCACTATCAGTTCCCTAGTCTAGGGGTATCTTACTGTTCAGTAAGTAGTGGCCTTACTGTAACAATGTGTTGATAGTCAGCTCCTGTAATGTCCCAGCCATTGTGCTGGGCCCAGGACACACGAGATGGGAAGGAATAAGATTGAAATGGTTTTTGCTCTTATCAAATTTACCATGTGAGGGAGAAGAGTAACATAAACAGTCACAATAATAAAAATGTACTTAAAATTGGAATGAGCCATGGGATGATAGGAATATAATCCTATAAGAACATGTAACCAAAACTGCCTTATGTAGATGAACGATCGTTAAGTAGACAAAGGACAGAGGTAGGGTATCCCAAACAAAGCATGCTCAAGAGTTGTTGCAGGAGGGAGGATGGTCTGCTCAGGTTTCTGAAGGAGGTAAATGATGAGCTCAGAGGAGGAGGAAAGGGCCAGACTAGGTTAGGTCTTGAAAAGTATGTCACACGTTTAGGTCTTTATTCTGAGAGTGGGGAGAAGCCTGTGCTGCTTTTAAGCAGAATTCAACGTGAAGAAGTTTGTTATGAAGTATTTTCTTTGGCTCGAGTAGAGAAGATTAATTGGAGAGGGGGCCATAGTAGATGCTGGGAGGCCAGTTAGGAGAGCGTTTCAGTGGATCCGGGGAGAAATGATGTAGCTTGGACCAAGTTAGGAGCAGTGAAAGAATCAGAAAAAGACGCAGAGGTGACCCTCAGGGCTCTGGCCTGCTCAGCTGAGTGCAAGGTCACCCGTCAGCGAAGGCTTCTTACAAGAAGCCCAGTTGTAGGGCCAAGGTTATGAGTTCCGACCTGGCCATATTGGAGAGTCTTTACTTCTTCCTCGCTTTCCCATCTCGATCAGTTTCCGCATTTAGGGCCATCCCAAGACCCGTGGTTTGCAAAGCGTAGATCTGAGTGTTTTTTGTTTGTTTGTTTTTGTTTGCTTCAGAATGGAAGGCATGCTGCGGGAGATGAACCCATGCCACAGTGTGAGAGCACACATCCTGTCCTTCAGAGATGGCATGGTCAGGCACTTCCATTTCCATCTCTGAAGGAACACACTGTAACACACACACACACACACACACAATTACCTCTCTCACTCACTTGATAAAACAGTGAATGTTTGCCCAAGTAATTCTTCAGCATGACAATATGGCCACCAGAATTGCTAAGCCATATTTACCCTTTATGGGGCCTCTGTCTTGACACATAAACGTTTCGATTGAGCGTAGTTACATATGCAGACTTTGGCCTCACTGCACAGCTCATCCTAACTTCTCTTAGTCCATAGGTCTCTTCAGCACTCATTTACCTGATTTGCTTCCTCCAACCCCTGTTTCCTGTGCAGGTAAACTGGGTGCTCCCTCCCCAACTCTGGAACTTTTAAGTCCTTTTGCCTTCAGTGGCCGTGCCTCTCTTGCCCAGGGCTCCTGCGTTATGAGCCAGGGTAAGAGTGATGCCTGTGCTGTGTGCCCTGGGAAGAGCTCACACTTTCTGACGGAGATGGGCTGCATGGCCTTCCAGAATGTTGAACATCCCTCGTTCTGGAGATTCATTTACCCTGTTCTAAAGGGAAAGGACCCATGATTTCCATTAGTAGACAGTGTGGTTGGTTGGCAGTAGTAAGAGTTAGCAGCTAACATTTAATAATCTCATATTCACAGTGTTTTGAATCATGTACCCATGCCTGGCTAACGTTCAAGAAATACAGAAGAGAATGAAAAGAAAACTCCAAGTCCCTGTAGTACCTCACATCTGGGCACAGCCCCACTGGCGGCTTTGTATATCCTCCCGGGCCTTAAAAAATGCATATACAAGCTTCAGGAGTGTGTGTGTCCGTGCAGATTTGTGTCTGTTTGAGCACACTGGGCGTAATATTGACTTGCTAAAACCAGGAATGGGCGTCCCATGTACTATTAATATTATCGCTGATTGGTTGTTAGTGATGGATGTTAAAACGGTGTTCCGGGAAGTCCCTGGAAGTCCTCTGTTCTCTCCCTCTGCTTCCATATCTGCCTTTCTACAGTATCGTTTCTGCAGTGTTTGTTTTGTTTTGTTTTTTTAAAGATTTTATTTATTTGACAGAGAGAAACACAGCCAGAGGGGGAACACAAGCAGAGGGAGTGAGAGAGGGAGAAGCAGGCTTCCCGCCCAGCAGGGAGCCCGATGTGGGGCTCGATCCCCGGTCTCCAGGATCATGACCTGAACTGAAGGCAGTCGCCCAACCAGCTGAGCCACCCAGGCGCACCGCATTTCTGGGGTTTTACCCGCACCTGTTCCCTCTTAGTTTAACCTATAATGCGGGCTGACCTCTTCTGGTGCCAGCATCATATGCACTGGCCCCCTCTTTTAGATGTCCACATACCCTGTAATTCTCCTCCCTTTGGCATATTTTTGGTTCACAGTTGCCAGTACTTGCAAATCTATAATCAATTCAAAACTGTGGCTTTATATTTCAAGGAAAGTAATGAGGATGCTAACAAAATGTTATGTATTTTTTTGGTGGGGGGAGATTGAAAAAGACCTATCATTGAAATATGAATTGACTGATCACTCAGTGTTCACTTCAGACTTCAAATAAAGATTAATAACCAGCATGAAAAGAACAAAGAGGTTCCCATTTCAAAGTTCCCATTTCAAACTCTCAGAACAGAATCCTCAATGTAATGCTGAAACAAGCATTCTAGGCTTGAGTGTGATCAGTAAAGCTAAATTCACTGCCCTTCTCTAACATATTTTTAAGTCTTTGGATTAAAAGCTCTTGTTGGAGAAATCTGACAATAGTGTGTTACCTACATATCGTTTTCATTCTTGTCTGGGAATGTAAAAACAGCAAAAAATTCTCCCTGATTTCACATTAAGATTATTTTGATTTGACAGTCTTTTTGACAACACAAGAATCATTTGGAGAGTTTCTGAAATTTCTCACTTCTCTTTAAGGGTAATAGTGTTGAGTAAATAGATTGATTCATTATCCTCTCCTCAACCATCTTATTTATCTGCTTACCATTTGTGACAGACTAGTCTCTACAGAAATAGGTTGGTAGTAATTACACACGCCCTGTTCTTCATTAGACAGTCTGTTATGAACATGATTGTTTACGTTTATACATTTGCATTAGATCTGAAAAGAAGGACGTGTGAAATTAACAGAACAAGTGGCTTACATGGGAAGTATTTCTAGAATGGGCCGCTCACATTTTATTGCTGTGCTTGGGCACATTTGCAACTTTGAGGAAATTCTGGATTGCTTCATTTGTACATACATATGCTTCAGGACTTGTCTGCTTCTGAATTTAATATAATAGGGGCTGACATTTTTTTTTAACAAAACTTGTTCCACAGATCCTTTCATTTGCCTTCACCCCTTCTTAGTTCTCCTGTTTAAACCCGTATGTGGAATCCTCTCCAGATGTTACTCATTTGCTCAAAATCTTGCACTGCTAGGTTTTGTAAAATGCAGACTTAAGTGATAGCCGTATGTTGGTGAGTTGCAACCCTATGCAAGTCATTTCACTGTTTCGTCTTTCTCCTTAAAATGGGGACATTAGGGGCGCCTGGGTGACTCAGTTGCATCTGCCTTCAGCTCAGGTCATGATCCCGCGGCCTTGGGATCGAGCCCTGCATTGGGTTCCCTGCTCAGCGGGAAGTCTGCTTCTCCCTTTCCCACTCCCCCTACTTGTATTCCCTCTCTTGAGGTCTGTGTGTCTCTCTGTGTCAAATAGATAAAATCTTAAAAAAAATAAATAAAATAGGGACATCGTCCTAGGGGGTTCTCTTGAGCCTCTTTGGGCTCTGGCAGGGGAAAAAGCAAATAGGTTATCGTGACTCGTTTCTGATTGTGAGTATCGGAATGTGCCCCTGGCCTTGATGTCCACTCTTTTGCACACACCTTCCCTGCTCCGTGTTCCAGGCCCGGAGGAGCCCCCGAGTGGTCATGGTGAGGGAGTGCATGCGGGGCCGGTCTGGGGGCGGCCAAGAGCAGGAAGGGGGCTGTTGGCCTGTGTGCATGGCTGCGCTGCCCCATGGCGTGATGCCCATAGACTTCAGCACCCTGGAGAGCAGAGGACCGAGCTGCTCACAGGTCTCTGCCCAGGACATACTTTTCTACACCATCATGTCTTTGTAGTTGTCCATTTTACCACAAAAGTCTTGCATAAGCCATCTCCACAGCAGTAGTCTCTCCACACCCTCTCTTTCATCGTTCTAGGCTTCTTGCTTCACCCACTAGACGGTTACCCAGTTGGTTAGGTTAAAGCAGACCTTCTTGTGCGCCCCTCAGAGAACGAGGTTGTGCTGTCTGAGTAGGTCTCCCTGGGGTGTTGATCCAAAAAGATGCTCGACGACTTTGGCCACGGAAGAAGCCGATATTATAATGAGCTGAGAGAGTACAGCCGCCTAATGACCAAAATGAGATTAAGGGAGAAAATAACTGTCCATCTGTGCCTGACTCCTCTTCCTTGCGTACTCCATTCCCCGTTCTTTGGTGAGGGAGGACTGGCAGTTGACGAGAGCTGAGAAATTTGGGAACTTTCACCCTAATCCACTGTGACTTCTGTGAGGCTCGGACGGGGCAGTCAGTGAGGGAATCGTAGCCAGGGGTCTCCTGTCTAAGAGCTCGGGGAACCACTGGTGCAGCTCAGGCCTCTGCATGTGTAAGATGGGCTGAGTGGTAGGTCCCCTCCCCCACAGCCTTTGAACCACCCGTTCCCTCCCCTGACTTTCCTCTGCGAGTCCCTCAGATTCCCACCCACTGCAGGAAGTCTCCTGTATCATAGCCGTGGTGAGTGATCCTCAAGTCCGTTGTTGAACACGACAAGTGACAGGGAGCTCACTACCAATCTGTTGCTGTAATTATTAGGAAGGCTTGACTTCGTTCTATGGAGCCTTAATGCTGCCTCTGAACCACGCTGAGAACTAGTCTTGTTCATGACCTCTAGAACGAAACCGAATAAGCCCCTTCTCTACTCATAGCTTTTCACATTTATGTAGAGCTATCAGGTTCCTCCTGAGTCTTCTCAAACCCAAAGGAAATTGTCCTCCTGTCTCCCCTGTTTGCTGTGGGAAGGAATGACTGATCTAACGAGAGAGTGGTTTTCAGAGTGCTCTTCCTCCAGGACACCCCTCAGTATGGAATTTTTTGGACAGAGTCCTCCTCTCAGATGCGAGAGCACTGCGCCTTACAGCCAGTCCGACCACACAAGCGTGACAGCTCCTTGTTCTTCTCATCTAGCCATGAGCACGTACCAACGCAGCTAGGAGGAAGATTAGGTGAATTATTTATGCAGCAGTTAAAAATCGTATTTTTACAGAGTACTACACCAAAAACTAATGATATACTGTATGGTGACTAACATAATGTAATAAAAAGTCATGTTTTCAAAGGACATTTAATGGGACAATATAATAAATGGAAAAAATCAGTATATACAGTATGATCCCAATTATATATAAAAATATAAATGTGCAAAAGGAAAAAATCCTTGAAGGAAATGCATTGAAATGTTACTGATTATCTCTGCAGAATGTAATCATAGTTGATTATGATTTACCATTTTATCACCTTCTTATAGTTTCCATATGAACACATTTTATTTTTATAATAAAAAAGTTATTTTTTAAAAAGATCTGAACCATTCTAAGAACTCCTTACTTTGTGATTCATTTTCCCTGGTTTTCTCTATCTGGATCCTTTTAGATTCTTACGTCAGAGTTTCGTTTTAGTTCTCCTATCTCTTGAGACATCTCGAAGCCCTCTGGAATACAATGACCATGTCATGTGCGAATCATTCTGCTAAAGTACTTTGCGCTGTAATTCTATGACAGAGGAGTTCTTACACTTAACTTTTTTATTTTTATTTTTTATTTTAATGTCTGTATGTTCCACTAAGGAGTTGCATGAAGTAGAAAGCCACATCTGTTTTTCTCACTAGTGATCCCAGTGTTCTTGGAATAAAGAAGTGCTTGTAAATTGGGTGTTGAGAGAATGATTGCCCCACTTGTCCACTTACTGGCCAGGTCACCCCGGGGCACGTCCCTGTGCCGCTTTACCTCGATCGGAGATGACACCTGCTTACTGACCCTGCCGGGTGGCTTTGGACCCTTCGCTAGCATAACCTTGTCTGACCATCTGTAGTGGTGGGATCTTTGTTTCTCAGTGCATCGTGTCTTCACAATTTTAAATCGTAAGGATCCTCTGCTCCCGAGGTTTTCTGTCCCCTTGCTCTCATCCTGCAGAGATTTCTTGTTGCTGTGGATTAACTCCAGTCATAGTTCACTTCAGACTGACCAGCTGCAAGGCACTGGGCTGTGCTTTTCTGTTCTCTTCTCCTCTCCTATTAAATATGTTTTAGCTGTAATTCTCCCAACAGTCCTTTAAGGTCACGTTATTTGATTGATGAGGAGAGCAGAGCATCTCTGACCCCAGGCAATGCGACCCCAGACCTGGGAAGCGGCGCTCCGTGCCAGTTGGTTGCCCTGGGGGGTAGAACGTGCCGCGGGACAGAATGCGAATCCGCAGGGGCCAGTGCCCGCCGGTGCTGCTCTTCCAACTGCGGAGTCCCTGCTGTGACCTGTGGGCACGGGAAACCCTTCTCATCACGTAATGCCTACTCCTGGCTTTCCTTTCCTCATCTTTTTTCAGCTTTTGGAACTGATATTTATTTTTAGAAACCATGCCTGAGAAATTCACTCAAGACCATCCTTCTGTTTTGCAACATACATTTTTATTGACATAATAAAATATTTTGTTCCCCTCGTGCTTGTTAGCCTCCAACAACTATAAAAAGGGGGAAAGATCTGCCCCATAGACGATAATGTTTTCTCCTTGAGTATTAAGAGTCCCAGTCCTGGGGTGCTTATGCTTTAGTGCCTATAGGAAAAGCAGGAGGAGGAGGCAGCCAGGCCAGAGCGGTGTTGGCTGTCCCCCAGGAGGCAGGAACTTGATGTATGGCACACAGCCAAGCAAGCCTGGGCAACCGGGGTCGACACCACTTACCTTAGACCTAAAATGGAGATAGTCCTAAATACCAGGATTATTGTTGAAGTTATTGGAATATAATGTATAAAGCACTTAGTTTGCTTCCCAGAACGTAATAAACCCTCCAGCAGTGATGTGACTGTGTTTCCAGTGTGACGGGTGGTGGTGGTGGTCGTTAACCTTCAGTCAACCCATTGGTTAGAGGTCCCTAAGCATAAATTCCGAGTAACACTTACAAATGATATATTCTCCAGAACTTTAGAAAGGAGAGGTTATTGAAAGAAGATCTAAGAAGAAGTACTAAAAAGCTTGAAACATGCAAATTCCCTTTTCCAAGTACTTTGTGTATCTGGGGCTTTTGGAAGATGAACATGAAAGACTTCCTGCTTGGCTCCCTGGTGTGACGGGGCATTGGCCCAGCAGTCATTGGTGACGTCATTGCAGAGCAATCTCGAGAGGTGGAGAACAGGGCCAGGACTATATCTCTGTCCTCCTCACTTGGCCACCCCTGATGTCATTGCAGAGCAATCTCGAGAGGTGGAGAACGGGGCCAGGACTATAGCTCTGTCCTTCTCACTTGGCCTCCCCTGACGTCATTGCAGAGCAATCTCGAGAGGTGGAGAACGGGGCCAGGACTATAGCTCCGTCCTTCTCACTTGGCCTCCCCTGACGTCATTGCAGAGCAATCTCGAGAGGTGGAGAATGGGGCCAGGACTATAGCTCTGTCCTTCTCACTTGGCCACCCCAATGAACATAGTCAGTGGGATGGCTCGACCAACTGTGGGAACCCTAATAAAATCAAGCTGCTGGGCCCCAAATCCCCTCTGTGGTGATCCTCACAAGGCCTAGCTGGAGTTTCCACCTGCTTCTCCCTCTGACACCTGTCTTTAAGGACCACAGAGCTGCTCTCACCACCACTCACAGTGTTCACACTCAGCCTAGCCAGGTGAGTGCAGGACAGGCCTGAATCAGGACTCTTTAATTGAGTTTATGTGGAGGGTGATTTAACTTTGAGGGAGAGAGCTATGAGGAATTTTGGTTAATCACTAGGAGAAAACCCCTGATACAGTCGATGTCACAGAAGGGTGAGTCATGGGCAGAACCCCCCCTCCCACCTACCTAGTATTACATATGGAAGCTCGTGTTGTAAATATTCATGGACATATCTGAGGCCCCAACTAGACTTGAATTCCTTGAGAGAAAGGACTTCAAAAGGACTCTTTTTGTCTCTGTATCCCACTGCAGAGCTCAGAAGCAGGCACGGAGAAACGTATACGCCAGAGGGAGGGAGAAAAGGCTGGGAAGGGCGGTGGGTCTCCCTCAAAGGTGGGTGGGTGGTGAGTGAATGAGCCTTCCGTCCCACCTAACCCTCTCCACTCCTGGGAGTGCTGAGAGCCCCCCGCTGGTAGCTGCCTCGGTGCCCCCCTCTCGGACGCTATCGCCCTTCGGTCAGCTCTAGTTAATGACTTTTCTATGAATCACTTAGAAGAACTAGAAAGATGATTTACAAAACAAAATGCCTAACTCTATATTTTCTGTGCCTTTTAGAGCCGATGCTTGCCAGAGTCTCACCTATTTCTAATAGTGCGACTTCTTTTAGAGACACATTGTCTGAGGCTTAATGCTGTGG